>JARYGA010047196.1:0-45474 GCA_030545235.1 Helianthus tuberosus | reverse complement strand
TGGATCATATATATCTTAATGGACCATATTGGGTCTTATGGATCACGATGAACAATAATAAATCATATATGTTTTAGTTGACCATATTGGGCCTTGATGGATCGCAAGTAGTGAATCATATATGGGTTAATAAACCATATTGGGTCTTAATGTATCATAATTGCCAATAGTGGATCATGTATCTATAATGAACCATAATGAACCGTATTGAACCGTATTGGGCCTTAACAGACAATAGGTTGGGAGAGCGGGAAACATGCTTGTGTCGATCTCACAGGTGTATCCCCACTTGCCGGGTTCTGGGAAAATGGGTTTGTGGTGGGGCAAGCAGTACTTAAAGCAGAGTCAAAGAAGGTGGAAAAGCACGCGAAAGCTTGTGAGGATAATCATCATGCCTTTGTCCCCTTGGCGTTTGACACGTTCGTCTCCTTGGCGCCAGAGGCGGTTCAGTTCTTGGCTAGAGTTCAGCGTGTGGTCCACACAACTTTTCGACCCCTTAGGGGCGAGACTTTATTTTTTGTAGATTAGGGTTTTCTATTCAGAAAGGGATGACGGCGCAGTTTGTTGCTCGTCTACCTGCTATCCTTATGTAATTTTCCCTGTTGATTGAAATGAAATTTATTTTTAATTCAAAAAACAAAAAAAAATATAATATTATTTTCTTTTATAAGTTTTTTTATTATTTTTCTATAAATATTAAAAAGGAACTTTAATTTTGATTCTCACAATTTACCTAAAAAAATTCGTATATAAAAGATAAAAAATGAACTTTAATTTTCATTCCCACAATTTTGCCTAAAAAAATTCGTATTTCCCTCTATTTTCCTCACCATTTACCCAAAAAATATCTAATTATATATTCTTATATTTCCAATAAAGTCAATAAGAACAATAAACAATCTCAGCCCTTAGATAAGCGAAGATTAAATCCTGACCCTTGTAATTCAAGAAAACCTTCTATGGGAGGTTTCTTGACAGTTTTTGGATTCCCTTTTGACTTGACTATCCTACATACCGGGGAAGAAGAGAGACAACAAAAACACACCGATCCTTTCTCACTATAAACCCTTAATTTTTCCACTCTCTAAACTCATCATCCACTGATCCATCCAGAAATTGATACGTACGCTTCGGAATCTCGTGTTTCCAGTTTCCACCATGTATTAGTGGTGAAATTATATCGATCCAAGCGGTTACCAGGTATGAATTTGATTACTTGAGTTGTTCCCGTTCGAATTTTGTTGTAATCTATTTATGCACAGAAATTTCTATGATTATTTGTTGTAATTCGATCACCAACGACTAGAAATCCTTCCCAAAATCATGTATTCGGTAACAATGTCAACAATCCTAACTTCACAATAGTTCTAGGTCTGCTAATTTACGACATAAATGATACACATCATATTGAAGGGATATTGGATTATCAGCTATTAATTAGGGTTTGAAAATTGTAGCTTTATAAATCATGTGCATTGATGGCTGGTTATTAGGCAAAGGGGTCAGATAGGGATCTGGATGAAGTTACACACTAGATTTATTTTGATGTTTAGATTGGTGGAAAGCCCATGGGTATTTTTTATAATCTTCATTCTTTAATCATTGTTGCAGGTGTGAAAATGGAGTTCTATCGGACAATCTATGGCATAACTGGCTGCAAGAATCTTTTGTTTGTCAAATTAGCCAATGATTTTGCTTTGATAGTTGATGGATATTAATGAGGGTGGGTCATGTGTATGTTCTTTTGAATCCGTAGGGCGTGGATCAATCATGCACAAAAGGTTCTCCAAGTAACCATTTTTGAAAGTGGTATGTTGTCTATAATTGTAGTTGCCTAATGTCGAGATGATTATTTGTTGACTTTGTCCTATTGATATTGTTGTTTTTTAGTGTCAACGCTCTTATGCTAATACACAATTACACACACTTTTATATACCGCGTTATGCATTTTGGGTTTCAAGAATATGTGTGATAGGTGAAAGGTTTAAGCTTTAATATATATTTGTGATCATACATTTATATCAATCACATTATATAATATAATATTAAGATGAAGCATGTTCTTTTTATCAGCTTTTTAGTGTATGTAGATTTTTAGCAACTCTACAAGCCACTGTGTCCTTTGTGGAAGATGGGTAATATATTAGCATCCATAGTTTTTTTATTTATTTGCTTATCGTATTAAAGATTGACAAAAGTCTTCGATTATTTGCTTCATTCATCTCTTTTTGTAAAGGCCATATTAAATTGATTAGGGCGTGAAAACACCAGGTCATAAATGTTTTTTTTTTTAAGGGAAGAGATACGCAACCAAATGCTCATCAACACCAATCTATGTTTCTTCTCACCGGACTTGAAAGAAGACTAAGTTATTCTTTCATTTTGTGCCTTTCATTTTATTTACACATTCGACCCATTTACCTTAAATTGTATGGGTTTGGCTTATATCTTGTATTATTATTATTATAATTATAAACTGTCTAACAAGTAAATCTAAAAAACCTTGGCTAAAAATTGAACCAGCCCAAGGTAAATTCCAATCTTAATATATTGTTTTAATTTGAAAAATAATAGATTGTTATGTTAGTAGTATGGTATATGTAATCATATTTAATGCTTAAGTATCATAAAAGTAAAAAATTAACAAGGGGTTGATGGTTAACCCAACCTCACCTTATTTGGCCCATTTTGACTCTAATTGGTTTTGACCTGTTAGCCAACTCACCAACATTCCACGTCTACTATTAAGAAACTATTTGATTTATGTCTTTTTATATAAATTTATTCCTCATAATTTGCTATATGCAGGCTCGGCGCATGAAATTCTTTACGTGCTTATGTTGGTACCCAAAGGAAAGTGGAAAAGGTATTAATTTGACTAGGTTGTGATGCTATTTTACTTTTTGGTTCTAAGGGAGTTATAATCAATAAAATCCTTTAAAGAGAAACAACGGGTGACATCAATATTTGAACACCGTTATTATTATTATTGTTTTCTAACCAGTTGGATTCTATTCCAGGTACATAGGGCTTGCATAGTAAAAAGGTTGTTGACCATGAACTGGGTCAGGTTCGTTATTCTATTAGGTATATTTTTTAGTTTGTTTCATGTGTAGACAAGGCATCTCCTTTGTCAAATGATGCAAATGCATGGCTCTCTTGTGCCTCGTGGCGTAAAGTTGAACACGTGCAACATTTTTGTTGAACTGAACAAATTCTAAGTCTACCTTCCAGATTTTATTTGTCAATATGGTTAATCTGTTAATTTTTCCTTAAATAAATTATGCATTGTCAAAAGTTACAAACACATCATGTCATCATTTTTTATTTTGATTGATTTAGGCAATGTCAATGGCTATACAAGTAACTGCTGGAAGTGCCTTAATATAACGATCTTCAGTGGTGTGCTTATGTGAGTTGCCAACCACTCTACTCTATGTGTTTGATAAACAAGAAGCAATATATCTCAACAAATACTCAAAATAGCATTGGGAATTAAAAAGGTAATGTTAATTTATAGGCTTGCTGCAGTAGACCCGAGTTTTTTAATTTTTTTCTAAAATTGATATATTAGAATTAAAATTTACTTAAAAAACACAAATGTATATAACACAATTATATATGAATTATAAAATCTTACGTTAATTTCTCCTTTTAATTTATAATTATGACATAAAATATATAATATAATATAAATGTGTTAAATGGGTCAACCCGCCAACCCGACCGGGTTGACTTGAACCCGACCTGTTAACCTAAACGGGTTCGTGGGTTCAACCTGAAATTGACCCGAACCCATTTAGACTAAACCTAAACCCGTGAATTCCGTGTTAGGTTTGTGTCGTGTTTTCGGGTCATGTCAGAAATTCACACCCCTGGACATGTATCCATCATTATATTTATACCATTCTTGTTTATTTTTTCTTTCTATCATTATCCATTTTGCTTGTAATGTTTACTAATAATCTCTTCTATGTATCAGCGCTTGTTTTTGATGCCCTCCTCCCTTCAGTTCTTGGTGGGATGTGCCATTCCTGGTGCATTTGGTTGTGGGAAAACGGTTATTAGTCAAGCTCTATCTAAGGTATTCTCAATAATTAGTTCTTCATAACTCATTTGAATGAATAGACATTAATGTTGTTTTTATATTCACTATTCTCCCTTCTATGCAGTACTCAAATTCAGATACTGCTGTTTATGTTGGTTGAGGGGAAAGAGTAAATGAAATAGCAGAAGTATATCCATTAAAAATATTATTGTATTTTTTTTGCTTCATTTATAGATGCACTTTCGTCTTCTTTGTTTTATAATAACTTTGTAGGTTCTCATGGATTTTCCTCTGGCCGTGAAGAATCTATCATGAAACGTAACACACTTGTTGCCAATACATCTAATATGCCTGTCGCTGCTCGTGAGGCTTCAATTTATACGGGTAATGCACATGATAATTTAATTGCATGTTTAGTACATTCGATAATTACCTTAGTTGTAATGTACATTACTATTTGTTAGCCTCATGTATTAGAAATCTGAATGGATGTTTGTTTTGGTAACATTGTAACTTGGTTCTCATGATATATTAAAACTTTGAAGTTTCTGAACAGAGAAACCAATAAAGATGTTTAACTCCTATTCATGCACAAATGTAGCGTAGTGGATCACAATGTATTGCACAAGGAGATGCGGCTACTGTTGTTGCAAGTGATGCTAGAAGTGATGCAGGTTGAGACACAAGTGTTGCTAGGAGTGATGCAGGTTATGTTGCAGTTGCTGCATCATTTGTAGATTACATTTGATTAGAAGTTTATGTACTTAGTATTTGAATTGAAAACTTATGTATGAATTTTCGTTTATTATATTGTTAATATCGTTAGTTTGTTTTTAGTTTTGTTCATGTTTACTATTGTTTTAGTTTTACAAACATTTGATTATTTGAAATAAGATTTACTAGTTATATGAAAATGGTCACGTAGAATCACAACTAGTATGTGTGGCCAAAGGATAGATAATAGTCACGTTTAAAATTACATAATTTCGTGTGGCTATAAATAACCGTTTGCCACACCACAATCACCTTGTCTTTTTGTCTGTGTGACGAAATGATACCAAACGTTATGGGAAAAGAAAATTATGTGACCAAAGATTAGAAAATAGCGACACTTAAAATTACAAAATTTTGTGTCGCTATAAATAACTATTAGCCATACCATAATCTCTTTGTTTCTTGTTTGTGTGACGGAATAACACCAAACGTCATGGAAAAAAGTTATGTGTGGCCAAATGTTAGACAATAGCTACGCTTAAAATAACAAAGTTTCATGTGGCTATAGATATCATTGAGCCACACTTTCGTGATATTGTTGTTTTTGTGTGACAAGATGATAACAAATGTCACAGGAAAAACAAATATGTGTGACCAAAGTTTAGACAACAGCCACACTTATAATTACAAAAGTGTTATGTGTCTAGTAAAAGTTTTTAGCTATACTTATATTAAATTCATGTGACTATATAATAGAACCGGTCACACTCACAGTATATTCATGTGGCTGTTGCTACCCTTTAACTACATTTAATGGATAGAATGCTTGATTACAACAACTCTTTTTGCCACATTATTTTTTAGTTGATGTGGCTAAAAAAACTTTTATGTGACTATATAATAGAAATGGCCACACTTACATTAAATTCATGTGGCTGTTGCTACCCTTTAGCCACTTATTGTACAGAATGTCTGATTCTAGCAAGAAATAGTGGTACCATTTAGCCACACTTTTAAGTTGCTACGGCCACTAAACGTGAATGTGACCGTATGATACCTACGATGACTCGACCTTTGGTCACACTTGAGTTGGAAAAAAAAAAGTGTGGCAAAAGGCGTATGGTCACACTTTTTTTGTGTGGCTGTAAGCCTTTTTTGACGTAGTGTTATACAACCCTTTATTTTCACGTTATCTCGAATTCCAATTACACATAGGGTTTCCTGTCGCATTCCTTTTATATCACTGATCGTAACCTGGAGACGTGTTACTAACGGGCCGTAAACATGGGCTAGGCCCACGACTCATAATCTAAGTGGGACCCATGCTGGCCCGATTCCAAATGTAGATTATGTAGTCTGGTCAATTGACGGCGTATACGATTTATAATCCTCGGGTCGGGTACGGGTCGTAAGTTCCTCAGTCTTCCTATACGTCGTCTACTTTTCAACTGTTGTTCCGTTTATACCCTTTTACGTCCAAACCACCCTTTTTTTAGCATTTATATGCAAATCTCAACAAAACATTAATTCATATATATTCTTATCAGATTTGCAACAAACTGTCTTTAAAACAAGTTTTTCAAAATTAGAATATTACGTATCCAACGGCTACAATAAATACAATAAATTAATTAAAATTGTAAACTTACCTGTAGGCTCTTTCAATAAAATTAAACACACATATTAAGTAAAACATTTCTATTGGTTTAAGACTTATTCTTTTTATTCTTATATAAATTTTCTTCTCAATTGAACCCCCACTATATATATAGAACACTAGTGTACTTGCGAAGTGAGTGAACAAATAATGACCATTGATTTGCACACGTGTATGGCTAGGATTTTATCATCAAATCATAAAATACACTAGTGTATTTCATCATCAAATCCTGGTCATTGATTTACACACGTGTATGGCCAGGATTAGTTCGCTCATTTCGCAAATACAGTAGTGTTCACTTTTGAACCTAATCATATATATATATATATGGAAAAGATAAATAAAAAACCCACCTTAGTATCCATCTCATTTCATCAATGGTGGACATTAAAAATATATAAAAAGTTACTTTTTTAGACAAATGTTACAGTCTAACAAAAAGAGTAAAGTGTTACACTTTTCTCTCTCATCTCTCGTCTAACACAAAAAAAGTGACAACTGCATTGTTACATAAAAATCTCGCTATAAAAAATGTAACATGTTTTTTACGCACATTACAAAATAAAAACTTCGTAAATTATAAGTTCTAAAATCCATACACTTTATATAATCTTAAAGAAACTGTTGTCAAAACACGATAAAAATGTGTTACAGATGAGTTACAAAAATGTGGACAACTGAAAAAAATGTAACATATTCTCTCCCCTCTATCCACTATAACGAAAAGTGTGTCAATGTCAGAAAATGTTGCAGATGTCAGTAAAAAATGTTCCAGCGAAAAAGTGTAACACGTGCCAACATTATGTCCATCCATTAGGTTTTCAGAGTTTTTGCAACTCACATAGGATTTCTCCCTATATAATATATATATATATATATATATATATATATATATATATATATATATATATATATATATAGAAAAAGTATATCGTACATTACGGCTTAACGTACTTCACGTACAACAACGTGCGTGATTTGTTCTATAACATGCGTGATTAATGTTTTCAATATGCGTGATTATTGTGTTTCAACATGCGTGATTTTGGATTTTTGAGTTATAACGTGCGTGATTTTAAAATGAACGTGCGTAATTACCTGTCGTACGTGATGTACGTTAAGCCGTATGTACGTTAACCTTCCTCTCTCTCTCTCTCTCTCTCTATATATATATATATATATGTGTGTGTGAGTGTGTGTGTGTGTGTGGTTAAGTTTATTTGCAAACAACCCCCTTGATTGTGAACACTAGTAAACTAACCGTAGCCCTTGATTATCAAGAGCGGCCCTGAGGGTGGGCGGGGAGGACCACCGGCTAGGGCCTAATATTTCGAAGGACACGTTATTTAAAAAAAACGATATGTATATGTAAAAGAATTTTTTTTAATAGGGTATACATACTCAACAAACACTAATATATGCCCACTTACAAAACTATTCTTATGGTTTAGATTAGTTATTAGCCCATTGGCATTTGGTTTAGACCTTTAGTGAGGTCAATACCCAATTTCGTTAAGGCCTAAGGGCACGTTTTTTCAAGCTCAAACAGGGTATACGAATTATCAGGGCCGGCCCTATTGATTATCAATACACAAGTGTAAATCAATGGCCATGATTTGATGATGAAAATGAACTAGTGTATTTTACGATTTAATGATGTAAATCAATGGCTAAGATTTGTTCACTCAGTTCACAAATACACTAAGGTTTACTCTAGAACCTCACTTTGATATATGTGTGTGTGTGTTGAGGGTAAAATAAAAACTCCCTTAGGTTGTGAGAATTTCGAGAAGTCGGCAAAAAAGATTTTTTTTTTTAAATTTTTTTATCAAAAAATCCTAAAAATATTAACTTTTTCAAAAAAAAAAAAAAAATAGTATGTGTTGATTTACAGCAGTAGCATAAGAAAACCCTGCACTTAGATAAATGCTAATGTCAGCAGTTTCTTACAGTGGTTTAATTGACGTAAAACAACACTTGACAAACTTTTTTTTTTACGGATGTGTTTGTAACATGTTGATTTATGTTTTTTTTACGATGGTCGTGTTCCTTGCCAGTTGTTAAAGACATAAAGTAGGAGGTGTTAAAGTAGTAGCCACTAGATGATGGATTCAAATTCAATGATTGATATTTACTCAAATGTCATCTAGTTAAAAGGAACAGAAAAAATAAAATAATAGAGGCTGCTTTTGTAAATTGCAACCCATTGGCTGCTGCTACTATCTAGATCTCGCTTCTGTTCGGAGCCACCATCCATCCCTAATACCAGGTTTGTTTAAGTGGTTTTGGACAGCATTTTGTTTCTAAAATACAAAATATATAGTTGATAAAATTGCTCTGATAAACAGAAACATATATGGCATCCGCGACATTTGGTCACTTACAAATCCCGCTTGAAGACGTGAAAAAGGGCACAGACAACTTTGCTGTTTCTAACATCATCGGAAAGGGTGGATTTGGAGCAGCATACAAAGGGCAACTCTTGCGGTCCGGGAAGTCCATAAAGATTGCTGCCTTGAGGTTAGATCGTAAGCTTGGGCTAGGAGGCTTGGAGTTTTGGAACGAAATTTCAGTGCTTTCTGATCTCAAGCATACAAATCTAGTTTCTCTGATCGGGTTCTGTGATGAAAATCATGAGAAGATCATCGTAATCAAGCATGAGGAGAATGGAAGCCTCAGGGAGCATCTAAACAACCCTAATCTCACATTGACACAAAGATTGAGAATAAGTGTTGGTGTGGCTCGTGCACTGAGCTACCTCTATCATGATGAGGGACGTGGTTATAGTGTAATACATTGTAACATTAATACATCCACGATTTTATTAGACCACAACTGGGAAGCCAAGTTATCCGGTTTTACATTTTCCATCAAACAATCGGATAGCCAAATAGACCAGGTCGTCCTTTGTGAACCCATTGGAATAGCTGGGTATGTGGACCCTGCTATTGAGAAGATTAGAGGTGCGTCCCACACGTCCGATATCTACTCCTTTGGCGTCGTTCTGTGTGAAATGTTATGCGGGAGAGAAGCCTTTATTCCGAAACATATCAGCAGCCTTCTTGCTCCATTGGTCAAAGATCTTATAGAAAACCATAAACTATTGGATATAATCCCTCTTTATCTCCAGAATCAAATGGTATCCCGATCATCATGGTACGGATACGCTGGAGCAGCATATTCTTGCATAAATGACGAGCCAGCACACCGCCCAAACATCAACTATACTCTCGCCGTACTTGAAGAAGCATTGGAACTTCAGCTGAAGCGTGAAAATCAAATTCTTGTAAGAATTCTATCCCACTATTGTTTTTTTAACCTTTTAGTCCCCCGGGTAGAATTGTGCCAAGTAGCACCAACGATCAACAAACCCGAAAAAAAAACTTATAAAATAAAAAACGAAAAAAATTAAACCAAATAAAAAGTAGAAGTAAAAACGTTGAACCACGCACACGAAACATAAAACATAGAAAACAATAATTAAGTTGATCTACAACCCGCGACGTATTGTGACGGGGCCTTTAGATGGGAAAGAAATAGGCGTAAAAACGTTGAACCACACACAAATGTTGCGATATGTTAACTCAAAAAATTTAAACCGAAACGTAAAATGAAAATTTTGTAAAAGATAAAACAATTTGTATATTAACACATCCTTTCAGAAAATATCCTCATTTGCTATTTTGCACTTCATAATAATATAATTTAGAAGGTGTAAAAAAAACTTAACCATTGGGTTAAACCACATAAAACAAATCGGTGGGGATTAAGAAACAATATCATATATATATATATATATATATTTTATTGTATTAGTAATTTAATAAAAATTAGGGTAAGAGAAGTCAAAAAGAAACACATGGGAGGATAAAAACTAACGGCAGCAGCTAGTATGATATGCAAATTTGTCTTTCAGACTTGTACTTGCTGTATTACTGTAGCAAACTATACATAATAATAATTGTATTATTTCACATTGTTTTAGAAGCATTTACATCAGTTTTTTTTATCCTTTTCCATTCACAACTATTTTAAAAATATTAAAAGATAAATGTGGGAAAACAGTGTCTATTCTCAAATATATAAATTAACTCTAAACTTTTCTCTTTTATCTACTCACAACCACATTAAAAAACACGCAAAATCCACTCACAAATATATTCAGAAACTGTTGTGAATGGTCTAATTGTTCAACCTTTAAAACATAACACCTTGAAAAGAAAAAAAAAACTTCAATTAGTCATTTGGCATAGTCTCTTGTGTTCAGACGAAAGTTCCAAAATTCAAAATTGGACAATAATAATGTACTTTAAAAATATTAGTGTAATGTACGGTAGATATAAGATTTATTGCTCAAATTAATATCTATATATATATATAGAGAGAGAGATAGAGAGAGTGTGTCTGGTTAACTTACAATATTCTTTAATGTACGAACGTACACTGTGAAATTACGTACGTTGTAAAACTCAAAACCTTAATCACGTATGTTGAAAACTATAATCAAGCATGTTGAAAAGACATAATCAAGCAAGTTGAAAACCATAACATGCTTCGTTAGATAATTATAACATACTTCATTACTTCAGGCAGAGCCTTGACATGCGTTGCTGGGTCCTAGATCAATTGGGTAGGGTAACGAATTAGTGATCGGGGGTTAAAATACTTACAACGGGGCAGAGCTTCGTGTTTTAGAGGGGTATTTTATCATTATCGGAATTATAGAGACATAGAGAAAGAAAGAGATAAACGATTGAGAAGTGCAGACTGAAGCTCAATTTATAGGATTTCAGGGGGTTTCTCGCGCCCCGCAACCCACGTAAGGAATCCTCTCGTGCCACGCGAGGGCACCCTAGCTACGGCTAGGGTTGCCTGATCACGACCCTAGACTCGACAAGTGTTGGACACGTGGCGCCCTGGGTGTTCGACAAGAAAGGGCTTCTCGTGCCCCGCGAGAAGACTAGGGAAGTCTGTCGCGGCCCGCGAGACACTCAAAATAATTAATTTATTTGTTTTTAATAAAAACTAAGGTTATACGAGTTCGGTTTTGGACATACGGGGTATTTTAGGGCGTTTTCAAGGGTTGTTATATCTAGGGTGTGTAAATGGGTCAGTGCGCCATGGCTGCAATGAAGGTAGCAGATGAGCACCTACCATCCTTCCAATTTGCCACGCCAAAGTTTGAACGTCACCCCAATCTGAATCGCATCTACATATTCATCACAGCCTCATGTCATTATCAGAAGTTGTCAACGAACCAACGACCTAGGATTTCGTATCAGAAACCCTAACCAACAAAAACTGATTAAAAAAGTATTTTGGGTCAACACAACTTGACCCGGACCAGCCCCTTTAAAATCTTGCAACTGGACCATTCATGCATGAAGATAACTATATTGAAGCCAACGTACCTTTTGAATCTTTTAAAGTTCAAAACTTGATTATTTATCTGAGAATAAGGTTGTCAACAATAATCTTTAGATAGTCATAGTTAACAGTAACAAAACCATTAATTATAGAAAGAAAATATTAACAATAAATCATTTTTGGTGTGCTTGTGCAAATGGTTGATAGGGTTTTACCATTATTTGTATCACGAACATTTATACAAATACTTGATGTGCCTATTTCTATATGTATAATTAGATTCATTTGAATCTATCTTTTATATCAAACAACGGGGGAACGAAAACATTCAAAACGATCTTCTCCGGCGAGTCGTCCCCGTCACAGGAAAACCCATATCAGCTCAGATCGTAGGTCGTTTAAGAAAGCAAACACATAGCGGAGAAGAATAGAGACATCATACCTGAAAACTCGGTTCCGCCTCAGGCTAATCCCAATCTCGAGCATCGTTTCACAAACCGGAGTACTGGAGTACGTCAGTCAACTGGTGTCGCCGTTGTTGGTGAAGACCGGCGAACATACAACGGTGGTAGACAGGTGATTCCGCAGGCACAACTGTTCATTTCCATTCTGTTACTAACATATATAAATTAACCAACAGTAAGTGAAATAGAAATAAGAAAAAATAACCTGTTGTGGAAGCCGGAGAGCCGCCATGCACGGCGGATCCCCTCTGTCATGTGGAGAGCGATGTGCGGCGAATCCCCTGTGTCGATGCCAGATAGCGATGTGACCGGCGGGAGACGATGGCCGGTTCCTCCATCACCGCCGCTCCTCTCTCTCTATATCTCCCGTGTTATAGCTGCGCTCTCTCTCTCTATCCATCTCTAATCTGGACTTTGAACTGGGAGCGGTGGAGGGCGAGGTGTCCAAGTACGTGTCAGCTGTGAAAGTATAAAATCCCCAAAATACCCTCATAACTGTTCATTCACTTCAAATTTTAATATGTACATAGTTATACAAAAAATTGAATAGTATATTTTTTTTAAGTTCTATATGGGCATATTTGATACCCAACCCGCTAAATACGCAACGTATATGAAGTTGGGATTACGAATACCTATCCCATTATCTATAGTTGCGCTCTCTCTCTCTCTCTCTATCCAGCTCTAATCTGGACTTTGAACTGGGAGCGGTTGTTGGGTTAATCGGGTTCGTTTACGGGCCATGGGTCGGCACGTTATCAGGTCATGGTTCAACGGGTCGAACGGGTTACGTGTTTACTCGGGTTTGTTCGCGGGTTACACGAGTCACGGGTCACATGGAGTGAATTGTTGTATGAAATTATAAACTTAGTTTCATATAATCACGTTGCATGCTCCATGATGAATAAAGAAAATTCAAAGGTTGACCGATTCATAAGGAGAAGAAGAGGTCGTGCTTTGGACCGAATATTTAATAGAATAAGTATTATATTCTTTATTTATTATTCCCCCACGTTGTAATTGTATGGCTATAAATAGCCTCACTTGTTTAATAAACATGTACCCCTTTTCTTTTAGAGAATACAGTAGCCATCTTTCGTTTATCCTCTGCAACTTTACATTCATAGAATTGTGTGACTTGTGAGTGTGTCTTGTGTGAGTGTAGAGTTTGGGGCCTGAACCAACATTTGGTATCAGAGCCTAGGGCTCGTATCGGGGAAGCCTCCGCCACCGGCGGGTATGTCGGTCGGTGGAGGGCATGCGTAAAAGAAGGGTTCGGGACTGTTATACAGCAGAAGACGGAGACCGGGTGGTGGTTCGTGTCAGTCGTTGTGGTGCGGAGAGTACCAGTTAGGATGACTAGGATGACGGGGGTGATGGGTGAACACCGGTGTGTCTCGTAGCTGTTAGTCATGATTAAAGGCGTTGAAAGGGCTGTTCGGTTGTTAGTTGCGGGTTTGCGCAACTGGTATACAACCGGTGATAACAGTAGATGGTGAGAACGGATACCTTGATTGGCTTGTTCGTGATAAGAGGAGACCGGCGTAGGTGCGTGAAAAATGGGCAGAAAAATCCTTCAAAGCAGGTAGGTTTTGGATTCGCTTCGTTTGGCAAGGTGAGAAAACGTTAGAAGCGGGTGGCTTTGTTTTCTTGGTCAGTGGAGAGGCCTCTTGAACAAGGGTGATCGGAAAAAGGTTGTTGAAAAAAAAGGAAGAACACGGTGGTGACATTATGGCGTTGGAGTTCAATCGGGCGGCTTTGGATGTGGCCGGGGTAGGTCGTTGATCCGTGATAAGTCAAGATGTGAATGAACGGTGTTCCAACGTTATGCCATGTTACATGTTACGGGCGTGGTGGTTTTAATTCGGGTTGAACCGAGAGGACTTTGGACGTGATCGAGGTGAAGATCTTGTGTCCGGTAGAAGTCAAGATGGTTTGAGAGGAGACGGTGATTCGGTGCTGCGGTGACGGGTGTAAACAACCGATTAAGGGGGTGGTGAATGTTGGGTTAATCGGGTTCGTTTACGGGCCACGGGTCGGCACGTTATCGGGTCATGGTTCAACGGGTCGAACGGGTTACGTGTTTACTCGGGTTTGTTCGCGGGTTACACGAGTCACGGGTCACATGGAGTGAATTGTTGTATGAAATTATAAACTTAGTTTCATATAATCACGTTGCATGCTCCATGATGAATAAAGAAAATTCAAAGGTTGACCGATTCACAAGGAGAAGAAGAGGTCGTGCTTTGGACTGAATATTTAATAGAATAAGTAGTATATTCTTTATTTATTATTCCCCCACGTTGTAATTGTATGGCTATAAATAGCCTCACTTGTTTAATAAACATGTACCCCTTTTCTTTTAGAGAATACAGTAGCCATCTTTCGTTTATCCTCTGCAACTTTACATTCATAGAATTGTGTGACTTGTGAGTGTGTCTTGTGTGAGTGTAGAGTTTGGGGCCTGAACCAACAGCGGTGGAGGGTGAGGTGTCCAAGTACGTGTCAGCTGTGAAAGTATAAAATCCCCAAAATACCCTCATAACTGTTCATTCACTTCAAATTTTAATGTGTATAATCATACAAAAAATTGAATAGTATATTTTTTTGTAAGTTCTATGTGGGCATATTTGATACCCAACCCGCTAAATACGCAACGGATATGAAGTTGGGATTACGAATACCGTACCTTATCCCATTATCATTCCTGCTCTAAATCTGAAACTGTAATAGACAAAGACAGAGACACTACTACGTAGGGCAATAGTTCCCATGCCATCTTTAATTTTTAAGGGGCCAACAATATTGATGACACGATTTATTCTCAAAATTCTTGCGAGTATAAGTTGTAACTTTTTTTTCCTCCTTGTCACATGTTTTCAGGGAAACAATTTGGAACACTTCAAAACTGCTCTCCGTGATATAAAATCAGCCACAGAAAATTTTTCAGAGAAATATGGAATTAAATCAGACGAAGACTATAATCTTTACAAAGCGGAACTAGACCATTTTGATGTTAAAAATCATTCATCTGTAGAAGAGAATAAAGGCAAACACCAGAAGAGACACAACACTGTAGTTGTCAAACGTTTTTTCTATAAATTTGACCCGCAAGGAGAAGAAAGGTTTTATACAAATATTAGAATGCTTACTAGTGTTAAGCACCGCAACATAGTCACTCTACTTGGATTTTGTGTTGAAGCTTGTGAGATGATCCTTGTCATCGAAAACTTTCATGAAAACCTTGATGATGCTTTGATGAAAATACAAGTACGTACTTTGACTTGGGAGAAACGTTTGAAAATATGCATTGATGTTGCACATGCATTGAAATACCTTCACTCTAAGATGATAATACACCGGGATATATGTCCATGGACAATTGTGTTGGACGAGAACCTCGGGGCAAAGATTGATAATTTCTTTTACTCGGTATTAAGTCCTCCATGTCAAGAAGATGAACCTCTTTGTCTTGAATCGGTTGGTAGACAATTCTACTACATAGATCTAGAGTATGAGGAGGATAATAAGTTAAAAAGCGCATTTGATGTTTATAGCTTTGGAGTAGTTTTGTTTGAAGTTTTATGTGGGAAGCTAGCTAATCACCCGATTTACCTTACAGAGAGTGAGAAAGGGTTGTCCCATGTGGTAACACAAAGATACAACATGGGAACCTTGAAGGATATGGTAGATCCTTTATTAAATAATGAAACTGATGAAAACAATATAATTCAAAATAGAGGACCCAATCAAGATTCTCTAGACACATTTATTGCAATTGCATTTCGGTGTATGGCGAAAACTCAAGACAAACGTCCTACAATGGAAAACGTCACTCAGGAACTTGAGAAAGCATTATATTTTCAAGTAAGTCTTGAGTTTTTAACTTTTTTTTTCTTAGTAATTTAGTTCTTAGCAAGTCATTATATTTATATTTTCAAGTAAGTCAGATAATATCTATTTGCAGATAGCGATTTTCTTTGGTTGTCCAATAACCTCATATATGGTTGTGAGATCTTGAATTTAGGGTTGAAATTGGCGTGTGGAAAAACATTAGTCCCTACACACAAGTATGGAGTATACTCGTTCGTTAATACCCGTTGGGATTTTCATATATAAATATTTTTACTTTCTTTATAGTTTTATGTTATTAAAATTTACACAATATACAAATCATCATTACCATAAAAATATTTATAATACTTAAACATGTAAATGCAATATATAATGTTAATATCAAAAAGTATAATTTGTATTTCGTAGCATATAAATATAAATAATATCATAAAAATATATAATTTTTAAAAGGAAAAAAATATTTTTCAAGTACCCGAGCTACTTTTTTTGAACAATTGAGCTACTAGAATTGAACATTAATGCAAAATAGTTAAGGGAAAATATAAATTATAGCTAAAGTTTTCAGTAAATGCTTCGAGTCAATGGGTACATAGTTTCAGGTAATTAGATCAGGTATCACCTAATCTATACCCGTGAAATAAACTTTTTCAATCACATACCCCTCAGGTATCGGGTATACCCATCTCAAATGCTTCGGATTTTAGGCATATTAGTCAAGCTTAGGTTCTTTTGCCATCCTATATACCTCCTTTGCTGCCCAGGTTAAAACCCAGAACCTTCTACCTACCATCCGAACTAGTCCCACAATAGCAATGTTTTTTACTTGTTAATTTGAGTTTGTCGCTAACTTTTCCCTTCATATTGTTGATCAAAGGAGCATCAAGAAACACCAGATGTTGAACAAGTTGTGGATAAACATGAAAAAACACCGGAACGTGCTAATGAGAGTATCCATGTAAGAACCTCCTTTTTTTTTGGTTTTGGTCATTCTGCCATTATAACATTATAGGTGTTATGAATAAAACCCGTATAGAGTTAAACGGGTCGTATAGGAGAATGTTGCTTTGGTTTTGGTCATTCTGCCATTATAACATTATAGGTGTTATGAATAAAACCCGTATAGAGTTAAACGGGTCGTATAGGAGAATGTTGCGAAAAAAATGTCAGAGAATGTTACATTGTCTCCATCTATACGTGTTGTATAGCATTATACGACCCGTATAAATTGTTATACGACCCAAACCCCATATAATGTTATACGGTCCATATAATATTATCCGACCCAATCTTTTCTCCATCTATATGAGTGGTGTAGCATTATACGACCCTCTATTTGTTATGTCAGAATTAAAATATTCTATACGGGCCTGTATAACCCGTATAGAGGGTGTGAAAACAAGATTTTAGAGTGTTCTTTATTAACACCAAATAAAATTTGTTCAACAAATTGAGTTATTATCCAATAATAAAAGAATCTCAATAACTACAACCATCATTTAATTATCACTCAATATGTAATTATCATTCTTAGATTTTTTTTGACGGTGTACAGTTAGTATATCGCTAACCGTGTTAGTAGTTAGTATGTTAGTATCACAAACTTAGTATCATTCTTAGATTTAGCACGTTTTTCTTCTTCTAAGCATTGTAGAGTTCATATTGATACCCGTTGAAAAAGTTTATTTAATGTTTGGCTACTTTTACTCAATAAGTTAGAAGTTAACCGATTAATTAATTTCTAGAACTTATATTTTTTTTTCTCTTCATATTATTGGTTAAAGGAGGAGCCAATACAATGCCCAAACCCGAACCAAATCGTAGATGAACTTGAGACAGCATTGGAAGTTAAGTCGACACATGCAATTCCTGTGAGTCCTCTTTTTTCTTCTCTTTTTGTCTCCGGTATCAACTTAACTAGTTTAAGGGACAATTTGGTTATAAATATATGGACTACCTTAAAATTAATGTAAAAAAATAAATACTTTCAAGATTTTGTATGGAGATCATATTCCATGAATGTAATTAATAAGTCTAAAATGTTGGTAATCGAACATGCGAATCACAGGTATGAATATAAAAGAATTGAGAATCAAGAACAATAAACTTGCTTGTATTGAATGAAAAAGTGATGAATACAATTGACATACATGAACCCTATATATACTATACGAATAGATGCGATTGTACAGTTGCGTCTCCTCATGAATCGATGTGCCTCTTGCTTGAAACGTCATGTCTGTTGCTTCCTGTTTTGTTGGCGCCGATCTGAAGGGGTGTGTCCCCAGGAGATGTCGTTCCATCCAATATGTAGGTTTTAATCTTTCACTTTGTCGCATCCGGTCCTCGCACTTACTAACTAATCTAATTACATCATAAACTAACTAACAATTAATTACAGAACGACCCCTATACCTATATTTAGTTTAAAAAACATCAATACTCCCTCGTAAACTAAATATAGTTTAACAAAGGTCTTCAACTTGCTTGACTTGCAGTAGCATTGGTTCCTCTTCCAATGCGAAATTGGCTTCTTGTTGCGTGTCTTTCTCCTTTTCCTTCCACTTGGTGCAATCTCTTGCAAAATGACCAAGTTCTCCACAATCATAACATCTCAACTTGCTTTTGTCTTGGTTTCTTGGACCCATTTCTTTTCCACGTCCTCTTCCTCCTTTGAAAGATCCTTGTCCTTGACTTCTGCCATAGTTTTGAACACCACGGCCCTTTCCATGATGCAAACTTTCAAATTGATTATTTGTACTTGCCATCATGAGTCCTCCTTGATTATTATTTTCTTGCTTGTCTTGACTTTTGAGACGTTCTTCAAAAGCTATTATTCTTCCCACTGCTTCTTCAAATGGCATTTTGTCTATTTCCGAATATTGTTCGATATTTGCCACGATGGGTAGGAACTTCTTCGGAACGGAGATAAGTAATTTCCTTACGAGTTTCTTGTCTTTGATAGTGGTACCGAGAGTTTTAAATTTGGCTTTTATACCACTCAACTTGCTTGCGAAACTACTTATTGTTTCGTTCTCATCCATCTTTAAAACTTCTAGTTCGCTCCTCAAAGTTTGTAGACGTGCTTTCTGAACCATATCTGCTCCAAGATAACGAACTTTGATTGCATCCCATACTTCCTTTGCTTTTTCGTATTGCGCAACTTGCATCAAAACATCTTCCGGTAGCGTTTGGAAGATAATTGCTTTCGTTGTGTGCGCCTTCTTTTCGTTTATCCCTTCCGTTGAAACAACTATTTCCCAAAGACTATATGCCTTCAAGATTGTTTCCATCATAACTGCCCATTGGGTGTAATTCGCCTCTTTCAATTTTGGGCATTGAAGAGATACATTCCCTTGCTCATGGAATGACGTTGATGCACTTCCTTCTTTTCCTGTCATGCCTCCTTTCTTTCTCGCCTTGCTTTTCTTGCCTATCTTGCTTGTTATCGGATGATCCTTTTCTTGACCGTGTAGATCAAATTTCTTACTTTGTACTTGCGTCTGGCCAACTTGCTAACCAGGTTCTTGCGTTTCTGACCGACTTGCTAATCAGATTTTTATGTACCCTGACCCATTTGCTAATCAGGTTCTGACCGACTTGCTGATCAGATTCTTGCTAACTTGCTGTTGCGAATTTGATCAAAAACTATCCAACCAACTTGCTAATTGGACTTAATTGATCGACCCGCTGTACTTGCTTTTTCTTGCTTTGACCAAGAATGGTTGTTTCTTGCTAGACTGAATCGTGATGATTCGACGTGCTACTTGCTATTTTAAACTAAACGATCCGGAACTTGCTATTTGAACCAAGAATCGGTTTGACTTGCTAGAACTGATACGGGTTCGATTTCTTGCTATACGTATCATTATGATTCAAAATTGACTTGCTTTATTTTAAAAACATGCTAATGATCCCCTTTTCAATGTACACTTTCAATACTAAAATAAGACTTATGGTTTTTTTTAAAATTCTTTGAAAATTGAGAAAACAAACAGAATATTGTTTTGACTTTTGCCTTTAATCTCGAAGAATTCAAGACTTTAACTTTTGAGAAGAATAAAGCCTAACCAAAAAGACGTATTTTGAAAAGTTGATTTCTTTCTTTCGATTATGTCAAAAAGAAAACCGTACTTATGAAATCGAAACACGTCGCCCGGTTCTCTGATTCTCTGATTCAATCGGCAAACCCAGATTATCGTTTCTTGCTCGTAATCTTGCACTGAGATTTTTCTTTCTTGCTTCCTGGATCAATTAACGTGGTGCTCTGATACCACTGTTGGTAATCGAACATGCGAATCACAGGTATGAATATAAAAGAATTGAGAATCAAGAACAATAAACTTGCTTGTATTGAATGAAAAAGTGATGAATACAATTGACATACATGAACCCTATATATACTATACGAATAGATGCGATTGTACAGTTGCGTCTCCTCATGAATCGATGTGCCTTTTGCTTGAAACGTCATGTCTGTTGCTTCCTGTTTTATTGGCGCCGATTTGAAGGGGTGTGTCCCCAGGAGATGTCGTTCCATCCAATATGTAGGTTTTAATCTTTCACTTTGTCGCATCCGGTCCTCGCACTTACTAACTAATCTAATTACATCATAAACTAACTAACAATTAATTACAGAACGGACCCCTATACCTATATTTAGTTTAAAAAACATCAATATAAAAGAAATGTTTAGTTAATCAAAGTACAAAAACGAAACAAGTTTCTTGTTTACAAAGTCTAAATTCATGCACTAAAGAAAATACGAGTTTTGATGTAACTTGGTAAGTATGAATAAAATGCACCAATGAAAATACGAGAATATTGTCTCCAAAAGTTCAAAGCTCAACGAACTAAAAAATGAAGTCTGTAGTTCATAAATAATTCAACTCTTAGTAGCTCTTCTATCCACCCATCCTAAGTCAACCATGCCAGAAAAAAGTTCAAAATTTGCAGTTGAGCTAATTGCTTATCGCGCGAATGTAATATTTGATAATTTCGAAGTTTTCCTACGGAATAAGAGTTAAGTTAATTGGTACCAGACATCACAGGAAGCGTGACAAACAATCAATTTGGTGGAGAAATCTTAACTCTAAACAGTCCAAATTACAGATCGCTACCAATAGTGGCGGAATCTGACTTTTATATGAACGGGGTTGCAATGTAAATTTTAAATACACAGAAGTGTGTGTATATATACACATATATTTGATGGATGTACCACGACCACTATAATGATTTCATGTTGCTAAAGATAAGCTAAACATTTTTACCGATTTATATCTGTTGAGTTTTTTTTATGAATGTTTATAATAAAAAAAATCTATGCTATATAATAAAAGAAACCACTTTAGGGACACTTGCATCATATTAGGTCATCTCTTATAGATAATTATTATTTTAGTTTAATCTCTTATAATTAATTACAGATAACCCTTCTACTAAATATTATTTAATTTAATATCTTATATTATAGATAACACTCCTACTAAATATTATTAGTTTAATATCTTATGAATAATTATTATTTGGTTTAATCTCCATCTCATTTATAATATTATTTAAAGTTAAATACATAGTTAGTCCCTATGGTTTGTACAAAGTAACATACTTATGTACTAATAGTTTAAAATCACAATCTAGGGTATTAACTTTTCATTTTGTAACGTTTGGAGGTATTAACGTTATTTGTAGGTTTAAAATCACATTCTATTAGTACCTAAGTATGTTATTTTGTGCAAACCACAGGGACTAACTATGTTAATACCCTAGAAGTTAATACATCCGAACGTTACAAAATGAAAAGTTAATACCCTAGAAGGAGATTTTAAACTATTAGTATCTAAGTATGTTATTTTGTGTAAACCACAGAGACTAACTATGTAATTAACTCTATTATTTATTTGAGTTAATTATATTTGAACGTTTTTTTAGTTTGGTATCAAATAGATTTTACGAAACTTAAAATAAAATGAACTAATATTATTTATCATTTATACATTTATGGAGTTTTAATTAAAGGGTTAAATTTATTGAGACTTCGTTAACAAATTTTGCAACAACATAATATTATTTTTATCACGAAAAACAAACTTTGTATTAATATATTAAATATTTTTATTTTCACTATACGAAATTACATTTACTCGACCTATGTAATACATGAGGTTTTTTAAATTATAACTTTTTATTATTTGATATATAAAATTAGATTTGTTTCATTCCTACAATACACGGGGTTTTTTTTTAAGGATATATATTTTATATTATTTAGTACAGAAAATTACATTTATTGAAACAGTGTAATGCGCATATTTTTAAAGATGTAATTTTTTATTATTATTTGGTATATAAAATTACATTTATTCAACCCGTGTAATAAATGAGGTTTTTTAAAGATGTATTATCTTATTATTTGGTAAACAGGATTACATTTATTCAACTCCTGTAATATACGTGGTTTTAAAGATATAACCTTTTTATTTGGTATATAAAATTACATTTATTCAACCCGTACAATATGGTTCTTATAAATATAATTTTTTATTATTTAATATATAAAATTACATTTATTCAACCCGTACAATAAATGAGGTTTTTAAAGATATATTCTTTTATTATTTAGTGTATAAAATTTATTTATTCAACCCCGTGTAATACACGGGGTTATAACCTAGTATATCTCTAAACAAAAAGTTAAATAGAATGGTAATACAGTAATTAAATAAAATACAAAAATTAACAAAACAAAAGAATTTATAGATTTTTAATAGTAAAGAAATTAATTTAATAGTAAATCAAAGAAATTAATATATAAATATTTGTTAGTTCAAACTTTTTTCAGATTTCTTATTATGATTTTTAAAAATACATGTTGATGTCTAAATAAAGCTGATACTATGTGGTTCCAAGTCCAAAACACAATTCGGAAAGAGTTAATTTTCGTTTTACTCCTTGTGATTTCATTGTTTTGACGGTTTTGTCCAACAGTTTAAAAAGTGTAAATTTCCTCCCTGATGTTGTTACTTATACTCTAATTTTCGTTAACTAAAAGGATATCTCGGTAATTTTACTGACAAAAGTAAGGACATTTAAGTCTTTTCCGGTATATCAACTAAATATTGTTGATACATATTTTGTGGACGCGACTTGGTTCGGTTCAACTCGATTCGGTTCGACCCGTTTAGCTTCGGCTCAAGCCCGACGTCACGACATTCCTCCGTCGAGCGCCGCGAGCCGGTTTCCGCTGCCACATCATCATGACATCATGATGATGATGTCATAATGATGTCATCATGTTGACTATGTTGTACAATCTGCATATTTGTTGAAGATTGAAACCGTAGAGGGTTTTGGGCCATTGTCACTTGGGCCTAAGACAAGCCAATCGCACAAGTGAGCCCAAAGCCCAAATCGCACAAGTGAACAACATATTAATACCGAATATCTCAGTGATTTCGGTAGAAGAAGAGGACAAGGGTGTGCAACAAACAAGAAAGAAAAGAAAACGCACAAGGGAGAACCGAGAGATTTCTTAGAGAGTTTGCAAATATTGTTTTGTAAACATTGATTTGTAATCGTTTTCAAGTATTAATACATTGGTGTTAATCGTTGAGTCTCGGTGTCCGTTTTCGTGTTCTTGTCCATCGTGTTCGATCTCGGTTTGCATCTCCGGTTGGATTCCGCACAACCGGGTGTGTTTGACAACAAGGATTAGGCGACTAGATCCTCCCCTAGCCGGACCTACAAGTGGTATCAGAGCCTTGGCTCTTCTCCTTGTTAAAACCGAGTTGTTTTCGGTTTGTTTTTCGGGTTTTTAAAGTTTATATTTTTCTGAAAAACATTGTTAATCGGGTTTAATCTTGTTGTTTTGCTGTTTTGTTTTGTTAAAAACCGTGTTTACCACATGTCTTCATGATATATATTGGTTTTGATTAAACATTTCAAGCAAAAACGCGTTTCGGAAGTTGTCGGGACACCGGAAAACTCTTTAGTTTACCGGAAAACTCAAATTTTCTGGGTTGTGTTCTTCATATCTTCAACCAAGCTTCAAGGTGTTCTTGATAATATTCTTGTTCGATCTGCTTTTAAATTTGAATATTAAAGTTGTTGTGCTTTGAAAATTGTTAAAAAGAAAGTCATCATTTGGTTGGTAACTTGGTAAGTGGGTGAGCCGAAAGTTCTGCTTTGTGTCAGGAGGAAAGTCAATTTGTTTCAGGCGCACAACACTCTCAATCGCACAACAGTTTCAGCTTGTATAACATGACAGTCGCACAAGGTTCTTGAATCACACAAGGAAGTGGATCGTACAAGACTCATTGGGCTTCAAGAATTGGGCTTTTGTTGGACCATCTTATATATTCTATTTGGGCTTCTGAAATCTGGTCGCACAAGAGATAGGCTCGTACAGGTTATTCAGTCGCACAACATTCATGCACTCGCACAACATAAATTTGGGCCTCATATAGAAGTTGGGCTTGCACAAGGGCTCCGCATTGGGTCTGTTTCGTCATTAAAGAGTGGATCGCACAAGAGTTTATTAGTCGCACAAGATTTATATTGCTGATATCACCTTTCCCTTGCCGAAAACTCTTAACAGGCCGAAATCCAACACCTTTGCTGAAATCACACTTGGCCGAAATCACCCATCTTCCTTATTATTGGACTTTAGAAATCATTAAAAAAAAAAAAAAAAAAAAAAAACCATTGGGCTGATTTTCATAAGTGTTTTTATAAAGTGTTTTATTAAGTTGTGGGCACTTACAAAGTGGACATAATTCTGTGTGATCAGGTTATCAACTTCTATACACCAATCATGAGTTGCACAAGTCCGTGGGATTGGAGTATGGACCCACAACCCGGTCAAGATCAAACTTCCGCAGCCGCGTGGGCAAGAAATATGTTTCCTCAACCATCCATAAGCGCAAGTCAATGGGCTTTGTTGTCGAATCAAAATCAAAACATACAGAATCTTTTGGTAGCGAGAGGAGAAGTATATGCAGCTACTAGAAAGACACGCCAGGATCTGTTGAAGAAGAAATTCGAATCATTTCATTTCTTAGAGAATGAAACCCTAAATGATATAACTACTCGTTATTATCATTTGATGTGTGAAATGTGTTATTTTGGTGTTCTTACATCTCAACAGGAAATTGTAGCACGGTTTGCTGATGCTCTACCTCCAAAGTGGAGCCCATTCATTGAGCTTTTAAAGCATACAGGCGTTCTAGATGCTGTCAATGTTAATATCTATGAATTCATTCAGAAGTTGGAGCACAAGAACGAAGAGGAAATTCGGAAAGCTAAAAGGATTGCACCTACTCAAAACACAGAAATGTATTTGCCGGGTTTTGGTCCTTCAGCTAGTTCTAGTTCTGTTCAGCAACCGAAGCTTCAAACGGCGTTTGTATCCAATACAAGCTCTTCTCCGTTTCCACAGGTCAATCAAGCCCAACCACAGTGGGATCAAAGTGCTTATCTTTCACAATCCATACCTCCACCTCAAGTTACCACTACTCAATCACAGTTCGATCAAAGCGCCTATCTTTCACAATCAATACCCACACCACAAGCCCAAGTTTCCAAAACACAACCTCAATTTGATCCAAGTGTCGATTGTGGTCCGGCCATACAGTTGGGAAACGGTGATCAAACAAGAACTGCATTTTACGCTGAAATTATCAAGAATGTCAATGATGGTGAATCTTCGGGAAATGATGACAGTTCAGGATATAGTGGCAGTTCGGATGAAGAATCGAATTTGAATGAAAGAACTGATTCTGAAGCTGATAATTTGTCGGATGATGCCAAGGAGACAAAAAGTCAAAAATCTGACTTGATCAAGAAAGCTGATGTTACATCAGAAGAAATGGAGAAGATTCTCACTGAAGATGGATCTTTTTCTTGTCAAACTGCCTTTATGGCAAATGTCTCAGCCTCTTCGAGTCAGGTAAATTCTGAAACTCCTGCTCCTAGTGTTTGTAAATCTTGTGCAGATATGAAGCTTGAATCCGAAAAGCTTCATAGTCATAATCAAAGTTTGGTTATTGAACTATCTAAGTGCAAAGAAGCGAACATGGCTCTAGTTCGAAATGAAAAGGAATTTAAATCTGTAATTGAAACTTTAAAGAAAAGTGTTTCCGAAGTAAACAAAGTCGTTTATCATAAACAAGTGAGCATTAACGAATATATTAACATTGTTGAGGAAACCAAAAAGGAACTAGCCATAGCCAAATGCGAGCATGATGCTATCAAGCAAAAGTTGGAAAGTTATTCTAACTCCCGATTTGTGCTTGATCACATCATTGACGTTCAACAACTGAAAGGAAATCAGAAAGGCATAGGTTATAAGAAGTGTCCACCCCCTTTGAGACACAACTATACCAAAATGCCTGATGAAGAGGATATGCCTCGGTATGAACCCAGTGTGCCTCTTGATTATGAGGAATTTTCTACTGGCCTAGGGTTCAAACCGGACAGTTCTTCAAACACATCATCTGAGCAACCAGAAACCTCGACATGTACGAAACAAAGTCCTCCAATCATTGAGGACTATGAGTCGTCAGATGATGAATCAGAATCAGATGTGAATGACCAGGATGAATCACTTGATGAGACGAAAGGAGTAGAAATTCCAATTGAGAATCATATTCTTTGTGATCCTCCTACTCCTGTCGTGCAACCTGTTGCCAAGCAAGTGATAGATCCTGTCAAGAATGTCAAGGATGACAAAGAATGTGTGTCTGCTGTTAAGAGCAATAACGTGTTGTATACTTTGGTCGGTGATGCTAAAATTTATTCGGACAATGATTTTCCAATTAAAAATGTCAATCCATCTTTGATTGATAAAGTGTTTGAAGACAACACGAATAAATTTTTGGGAAAGAGCATTCCCGGAGTTGTGGTAACACAATGTGATCCTGTTCCAAAATCAGAAATCAGAAAACAATTTGGAAAACAGAAATCACCGACAAAGCAACAACCTATTGCCTCTAAGGGTAAACAACCAAAAAGGCGAGCTCAAAAGCCTAACATTTCTCAATCAAAATTTGAAACAAAAGGAGCTCGTTATCAGAAGAAAAGCAAGGATGTTAAATTTGTAGCATCAAAGGGTACGGATAAAATCGAGACTTTTGAAAACAAATCAAACACCGATTTTGTACAACAAGTCAAGATTTTGAAACGTAATAGTGATAACAATTACACCCAACACACAAACGGGTGTGATGAAAGAGCAAGTACCTCAGGTTCTACATCTGCCAGTCGATCAAATTCTCCTAAGTTTGTTGAAAGGAGAACGTGTTTCAAATGTGGGAAGTTTGGGCACATCATTAAAGACTGCACAAACTCGCCTAAACCAAATTTTGTTGAAAGAACTCCTTCTGAACAAGGTCACTCACAACGTCGTCCTGTTTCTCCAAAACATGATAAAAGAACTGTTAAGGAACAAGAAACGAAACAACGACGTCATAACATCAAAGCTGTTGAAAAGGCTTTAAAATCTGAAGTCAAAACGGTTAAAAGGAAACCTAGTTTGTCACAACCATTAAAACCAGAAACTGTACATAATACACAATCTGGTAAACAAAAACAAACTTGGAAACCTAAAACGGGTGAAAGTTCAGGGGGAGGTGCTATGTTTGAAAATCATCAGGAAATTGAAATTACATTTCTTGATTCTCAGGGGCAACCTAAGTCTATGAAGGCTTGGGTCCCCCTCTCCATCTAATCTCTGAGTGAGTGTGCAGGATGTTCCAGGAGGAACTATCGATAGTCATAGGATTGTTGATAGTGGAGTGTCCATGCACAAGATCGGCGACAAAGAAGTTGTTGCCTGTGATGGAGAGAAGAAAAAGAATAGAAGACAGAATTGTCTGTCGAAAGAGATTAAAAGCTTCGACAAAATGAAAATCATTCCAAAGTTTGATTGTTAAAGGCTTTGATCGGGTCCCCAGGATAGATTCAATTACAATGTACGCACCTGCAGCACGTCAGAAGATTCATAATCCACAAGATAAACGTGCAGTGTACATTTCTACGCGGTGTGATTGAAGAAAATGTGTTTGTTGAACAAACCAACCGGGTGTGCGGATGCCTTGGCATGGATTGAACAACCGCACACTACTTCTGAAAGAGAAAGACAAAAACCTTCGCTGGAGCAATGTTGAAGACCAGCCGGACCCAAAGGTTTCTGATCTTGTTGCTGTGAAGAGATTTCTAAGTAGCTACAAAAATCGACTTTGAAGTCCACACCGGGTGGATATCCAGTTTGGGAGAGCACTCAGATTCCTTGCAATGCATGAAGCAGTTGCAGGATACGGTTTTAAATTTCTAATCTCTCCTATACTTGTCGATATTTAAGCTGCTTTATGAATTGTTATCCTCTTGTAGCACTCTTTGGCCAGACAATGTTGTCATGGTCCGCACCGCTTACCGACATGCCAACTGATTTTTCCAAAATTCGTTAAATCATTTCTGATTCAAAATTAATTTTGGTAAATGGCATTGAGGTAAAACATGAGTTTAACCGACATCGGGAAATCGTTTTTGTAAATATCTTTGTGTCTTTTAAATTTTATCTTAGTTTGTTGATTTTAGGGGGAGTAAATCCAAATTTGAAAAATTCAAAAACATCGAAAAATTTCAAAAGCACAAAAACAATAGAAAAACAAAAATGAGTTTCCTGGCGAGCAAAAGAGAAAATGATAGTACATCAGTGGTCTGTCTAAACCTCTTTAAACCTTAAATGAAAAACGATAAGCAGCTCTATATAAGATGTATCGGTAGGCTCACAATCATTTTAAAGTGTGCAGGGTGATATAAACTTAAATCGACTGAAGACCAGGTGGGAACCATTCATTGGCATATGGTCTTAGTACCGAAATTTCGTTTGAGAGATTGCCGAGGTTTTGAGATATTCGGTCTTTATGCTGCTTATCATCTGGGTATCATGGTTGTTTCTTTTACCGAAAAATAACGGGGACGCAAGTCTAGATCTTCCATGATACCATACATACGTGTAAATATTGCATACGACCTCAATAAGTGATCAACAATCACATGTCCAAACAAAATAAGTGATAATATATCACATTTATCCGGGAGTCAAGTTCGTCTCTCTGCTGTACGAAAGTACTGACCTGTTCACGGACTTGCTCCTGTGCCCTCATGCATACGAAAATCAAGTTCCTCATCAATAAAGTGATTCTATCACATAGGGCTTGTTTTCAATCAAAATAAGTGAGAATCTCACATCATATACGGTCAAACAGATGATAATCGGTATACTCACCGGTAAGATGAACCCTCGTGCATACCTTGATACGGGAATGTGTCGTGATGTGGATGAACACTGGTCGGTAAGTATAAATCATACCTTAACGTATCCCCTCGCCATGATTACAAATGATAAGTTGAGCTTATGTGGACAACAATACCGATAATTGTTATAGGATGCTTATCTTAATGTTATCTAACTGAACAAAAAGAGCGTTTTGGCATGACCGTACACTGATATGATTCTCTTACCCTCGAAACTCGCAAAAAGAATGTCTGTAAATATTTGTTTACTGCTTTCAGTTTCTGTATCTTTGTATATATTTATTTATTGCTTTCCGTCTTTACTTTTGAAAAATGAAAAATTCCAAAAAGATTTTAGGTGTGTTTTAATATAAACTTTATAAAATCCAAAAAGATTTTGCTTCTAGTTTATTTTTGATTGACTGATGTTGGAACTCGAGTCTATCCTACCCAAAATCCTGATTGTAAGCCGGAAAACAATTGCATCTTCATAATCTGTCGAAGTTAACAAGTTTTTGAAAGTTAAAGGATTAAAATTGATCATTTTCTAAACTTTCAAACTGTTGTCGGTCGGTGTTTGATTGAGATTTGATCTCATATGTGTCGTTTGTTTAATTTGACTATATTCCAAGCGGTTGTTCTCATTATGCGTTTAGCTTTCTTGCATGTGCAGATGCTAAAGGCGAGGAGAACATGTTCGATGACAAACTTTGCAATGAAGACACGAAGTGGAGGCACTCAAAGTATAAAATGATCGAGTTGCCGCTGACCCTTCATCAACACCACAAGGATCTGAAGAATTGAGAAGTCAAAAGATTCACGAGCATAACTCATTGGAGAGGTCAATCTAAGGGGGAGTTTATTGACACACTACCTAAATGAAAAGGGAGTTTGTTTATACACTTTCTACTTACAACGCGTGAAGACTTTGAAGATCCTCCGACGTGGAAGATATGGAAGTTGAATCTCACGAGTAGCGTCCAAGGGGGAGTTTGTTGATACATATTTTGTGGACGCGACTTGGTTCGGTTCAACTCGATTCGGTTCGACCCGTTTAGCTTCGGCTCAAGCCCGACGTCACGACATTCCTCCGTCGAGCGCCGCGAGCCGGTTTCCGCTGCCACATCATCATGACATCATGATGATGATGTCATAATGATGTCATCATGTTGACTATGTTGTACAATCTGCATATTTGTTGAAGATTGAAACCGTAGAGGGTTTTGGGCCATTGTCACTTGGGCCTAAGACAAGCCAATCGCACAAGTGAGCCCAAAGCCCAAATCGCACAAGTGAACAACATATTAATACCGAATATCTCAGTGATTTCGGTAGAAGAAGAGGACAAGGGTGTGCAACAAACAAGAAAGAAAAGAAAACGCACAAGGGAGAACCGAGAGATTTCTTAGAGAGTTTGCAAATATTGTTTTGTAAACATTGATTTGTAATCGTTTTCAAGTATTAATACATTGGTGTTAATCGTTGAGTCTCGGTGTCCGTTTTCGTGTTCTTGTCCATCGTGTTCGATCTCGGTTTGCATCTCCGGTTGGATTCCGCACAACCGGGTGTGTTTGACAACAAGGATTAGGCGACTAGATCCTCCCCTAGCCGGACCTACAAATATATATATATAGGATCAGGTTCAAGAGTGAACACTAGTGTATTTGTGAACTGAGCGAACTAATCCTGTGTGTAAATCAATGGCCAGGATTTGTTCACTCAGTTCGCAATACAGTAGTGTTCACTCTAAAGTTTCTTACTTTTACCATTTATTTCTTGTAGTATACTGTTTTACTACCAAGGGCAAGTAGGTTCTTTAAACTTTTTGATTCATGTTATTGTTGGATGATTTTAACAATTTTTTTTGGATGTATATTTTAATTTTTGTTGTGGAAAACATTTGTTTAAAGAAATATAAGTTACTCTTTGCAGATTGTTTTATTATTATAAAGAGTTAAATGCCATTTTAGTCCCTATGGTTTTAGTTATTTTGTCAGTTTAGTCCAAAGGTTTCATTTTTAACCTGTGGGTCCAAAAAGATTTCACCGTTGCCATTTTAGTCCACTGAGTTAACTTCATCCATTTTTTCTGTTAACCAGAATGGCAATTCGGTCATTTTATATGTAATTCTGTTAACTAGAAAGGCAATTCGGCCATACAAAATGACCGAACTGCCCTTCTCGTTAACAGAAATAATTGATGAAGTTAACCCAGTGGACTAAAATGGCAACAGTGAAACCTTTTTGGACCCACAGGTTAAAAATGAAACATTTGGACTAAACTGGCAAAATGACCCAAACCACAGGGACTAAAATGGCATTTAACTCTATTATAAATATAGGGAAATGTTTAAATATGCCATGATTCTAATACCCCAAATTAAATTTATAAGGTTAAGAGTTGGCTACAAAGTCTAAGTCTAAGTTTTCTAAAAAGTGTAAAAAGTTATAAAACACATAGAAAACCTACAAATAATGAAGATTAGTAAAACATATCTCATAATAAACTTCAAATTAACCTCTGTATACGAAATTTTAGGTGTGTGTAACATGGATCACATCTGGTATAATAAAACTTATAATATCAATAAAATCAAATACCCAACCAATCACAAGCCACCATCATAGTCAACAACACCCACCTTGAACACACGCCTTTCTCATGGGGTACCTCTCCTGGCTAACCAAACCCGCATTGCCTACCCTTGGGGTGCTGGTTCAGGCCCCACAATACACACAATCACACACTTAAACTCTCACGTAGTAGTATGTATGTAATATGTAAAGAGGAAATAGAAATGCAAGGCAATGTGAGCTACTTTTACGATTAGAAAAGGGTTACAAATAAAAACATTGTTGCTACTCCCTATTTATAATATAAAACTTATAAAAAACACATGCATAATAAACCCACGTTCTAGACTTGCTCAACTTTCCAGAAATGGTGGCTTTAGTCCAACGTCTTTTCCCATCACTTGGTCCACGATTCCCTTCAAAATAGCTAGACCCGTTGGATCTGATTAACCCAGAACCAACCCACAAATTTGACCCATGATCCGCTGACCCGTGTGCAAACCCAATTAATCCAACATGGGGGTGTTCTGGCATGGGTAAGTACCTTAGATGCCTCTACCCATTAGTGCCCCGTCCCCCGCTCAGATGGTTGATTAAGCCTACAAACAAGGTACTTGAACCATCAATTTAAAAAAAAAAAAAATACATGTGTGTACAATATATAGTTTTACCATCTCTTGCACTCCAATTTTCCAATTCCATCATCTAATTTGAAGGTGTTTCTTTCCATTATGTTGAACACCATCTCCACCACCGTGACCTAAATTAAAAAGAATTCCAAACTAAAGTTCAACAGAGTATCAATGAAAACAAAATTGTATCCATTGCATAACCATAAGCAAAATAAAAAAAATAAAAACTCCTTTTCACTGAACTCGTCATCATCCAAAATGCAGAGAATAGAGAAATTGTTCATTTGTGCAATCGGATACGAGTACCTTATAAAATTGTAGTACTAAGACATAGATTGATCAAGTCAGAGGCGAAGGTTAGTTGGTGCCCGGGGGTGTACCCGCCCACCCCAATGTTTCGGTTAGAAGTGTATAAATTCCGATTTTTCGTCCGGAAATTTTAGAAATTATATAGGATCGCCTCCCCCCAATTATTTTTCCTAAATTTTTATACAATATATAAATTAAAGTAAAGTTTGTTACCACTTTGTATATCCTAAATATTTATATAATATATAAATTAAAGTAAAGTTTGTTACCACTTTCTATATATAAGTGATGGGTAGTTTTGTAAATGTATTTTAACTCTTATTTGTTTTACCATAGATTACCCACCACACAATAAACTTAATCGCAAGTTTTTATGTGTAAGAACGAGTCCTTTGAATGAATGAAATTTTTTAATTTTATTTGGAACTATTATTATTTGACCTGACCCGACCCGAAACATAACGATGGGAAAATTTTTTTGGGTCTCATCACTTTACGCCCCCTCGAAACTTTTAGTCAAGCTCCGCCACTGGATCAAGTACCTAAGCTTTTCTAAATGGATCAACAAAATCTTGACAACCCAATATTTTCTAAATTTCTATTCAGTTTTGTTCCCATTTGTCTACAAAGTTAATAAGCTCTAACTCTCTCTTTTTTTTCCTTTGTGACATATTTGCAGGGAAAGAACTTGGAACACTTGAAGATTCATCTAACTGATATTAAATTCGCAACAAATAATTTTTCCGAGACATGCATAATAGCATATGATGAGCTCTATACTTGTTACAGAGCAGAACTCGAGAATTTTTATAAGCAAAATCCTGTAGTTGTAAAACGCTTCTCTTATAGACATGGATTGAAAAGAGAGAAAGAATTTGCTACAGAAATTGAAGTTCTTACCCGTGCTAAGCATCCCAACATAGTTACTCTACTTGGGTTTTGTGTTGAAGGTTCTGAGATGATCATTGTCATTGACAATCTTTCTAATGGATTTCTTGGTGATTATTTTCTAAACTACTACAAGCTTCGTCTTTTGACATGGGAAAAACGTTTGAAAATATGCATTGATGTTGGACATGCTTTGAACTACGTTCATTCTGGAATGGAAGACCAAGAGACGATAATTAACCGTGATATATGTTGTCACAACATTGGGTTGGACGAGAACTGGACCGCAAAGATTGTCAATTTTTATGTCTCGATGTTCCTGCATCCAAATCAAGTAGGCCTAGATCCCTGTACCGAATTGAGAGGTAGGCCTTACCACATAGATCCAGAATACAAGAAGACTTCTAAGTTACAAAGAGAATCAGATGTTTATAGTTTTGGAGTAGTTTTGTTCGAAATTCTATGTGGGAATTTAGCCAGTCACCCGATTTACAGTAGGGGGGACGACGACGGGTTGGCATCTATAGCAAGACGGAGGTTGAGCACGGGAACACTACAAGACATGATAGATCCTACACTATATACAGAAACCAGTGAAAATAATTTTATTCTAAAGAAAGGACCGAACAAGGATTCTTTGCACATTTTTATTAACATTGCAAATCATTGTCTGGCAGAAACTCAAATCCAGCGTCCAACAATGAATGTTGTCATCCAGCAACTTAAGAAAGCATTATTTTTTCAAGTAAGTCAGTGTTTTAAAAACATTATTTTAGAACTGTGTAAATTTTTTGATGATGTTAGATTAACATAGTAAAGCACAAACCGAGTCCCATATGTACCATAGTATTTTATAAAGGATATGCATAATTTTGCTAGTTAAGCCCTTATTTTATAAAAGATATATGCATAATTTTGTTACTTAAACCATTAAGGTTTATCTTACTCTATGCTCTTCATTTTCTAATTTGTAGTTTCTAATAAAATGTTAAGCTTTCTATCTCTACTTTATAGTTTGTGTATGCCACCATGACCGTTTTCTAACACCAACCATGCCATCTTAACAAGATATTGTTTTCTACTAGCACTCACCAATTTATACATCTTTTCAACACCATTTTAGCCATTAGTTTGTATTTTAACATTTTTTATATGTATCATTGTTGACAGAAATACAAGGACAACCGCAAATTTTCACTTATAGAGATAAAACGTGCCACACAAAACTTCCATGATGACAATTTCGTTGGCGGAGGAGGATTTGGGAAAGTATATAAAGGAAACCTTCAAGATAGTGACGGAGAAAATACAATTGTTGCGAAGCGATTGGATACGAGGCTTGGTCAAGGGGAACAACAATTCTGGAACGAGCTCCAAATTCTTTTGGAGTATAAGCATGAAAATATCATTGGTCTTGTAGGCTATTGTGAGGAAGACGAGGAAAAGATCATTGTATATCAATATGCGCCTAGAGGAAGTCTTGATATGTATTTGAACAATGCTTCTCTTACATGGGTGGAACGACTTAATATATGCATTGATGTTGCAAGTGCATTGGATTTCCTTCATGGAGGAGTTGGAAAACAAGCAAAGGTGATACATAGAGACATCAAAACTGCAAACATTTTGCTAAACAATGTCGGAAAAGCAAAACTTGCTGATTTTGGGCTTTCTTTAATAAGCCCAATAACTCAGAAAACATATTATGTCCTCGATAACGTGTGTGGCACATTGGGATACTTGGACCCACATTATAAAACAACGAGATTCCTAACCATAGAATCTGATATTTATTCTTTTGGTGTGGTTTTATTTGAGATTTTGTGTGGGAGATCAACGTATTCTACCCATAAACATCAGGGTAAGTTTCTATCAGGTTTCATTAAAAACAAATTTAAAGAAGGAAAGCAAGATGAGCTGCTATTCGAGCAAATAAGAGAGCAGATCGACCCAAAATCATTGACAATATTTCAAAGGATTGCCTATCAATGCTTACATCATGAAAGAGAAAAACGTCCGACAACAAAAAAAGTTCTAGTAGAACTTAAGAAGGCATTGGAATTTCAAGTAAGTAATTATAATATCTTTTCAAAATAGTCTTCCTTTAAATGCACTGATTAACGCAAAAAGAAATTGACTTATATGTATCACTAAAAGTTATTTATGATAACCTTTTATTGGAGATGATCAAATAGGAAATATAGTTTTGGTAAGAAGGATTGCCTCTGAATGAGGTTGTGACATGTGGTAAAATTGAAAAAAAAATGGAAGGGTTAGTCAATCTCATCTCATCTTCTTCCTTTCTCTTTCCCTGTATCTTCAAAAACACACAATTTAAAGGGAAGGGTTAGTCAATCTCATCTCATCTTCTTCCTTTCTCTTTCCATGTATCTTCAAAATACACAATTTTTAAAACCCATCAACTTCAACATTTTCTTCATTTTCTCTCTCTCTCTATAATCACTACATTATATTTCGGTTTTCTTCATCAATCTATGATTATTGAAACACTCAATCAACGTGTTCCTCAACTTTTTGAAGAAACACAACTCAATTTTACAAAATTTTCTCATTTTTTAAGCGAATCAATAGATTCGTTTGTTTATGTTTCTAGCATGCAATTTTCGTCAGTCATTGAAGAAAACCTAAGAAATCGGCTTCAATCTGTGTAGGAAATATGAAGAATTTCGTAAATCACTGCATTTTAAGATCTGGGTTATTGAATTGCGTTTTACGACCTGGGTTTTTGAATTGCGTTTTACGACCAGGGTTTTCGAATTGCGTTTTATGAACTGGGTTTTGCCATTGTGAATTGTGTTTTACTTAGAAATCTTCTTGTATTCGAGATTTATGTGGTAATGAGAGCTGTTCAAAGTTTAAAACACATAGAAATTGATATTAACTTAAAAGAAATTCAATGAAAATCTTGGAGTGTCTCGGAACAAAACTAAAACTATTCGAAAGTGATCGAAGATCTTTTGAGTTCGGGAAGCATTCTTTGGCCTAATAGGTAGAATACTCTCACCAAAATTTTGGTTAACGCCATTCACCCTTCCGGTTACTACATGTCCCGAGTTAATCGAAAATTCGAGACTTTGGCGAGATTGACAATCGAGGAATGAGACTAGTTATCAAGATATGGATATCACTCCTAACTTGATAATTTTGTTCCCGAAGCGTGGTTAGTACTTACATATCGAGATAAGGAAGTTAATGCTACTCGTCGGTAAGGGTCCACTAGATTGAGAATGGTGAAATTTTCCATCAAGGTGAGGATATCACTCCTATCTTGATGGCATAATTTCGTAAAATCGAATAACGCAGACTGAGAGATCGCACCAAAGTGAAGGTTTTCACGCCTGTTTTGGTGGGATCGTCTCGTTTGTGGGATATGAGTGTATTCGAATCCTCATATTTGTGGCATGATTTGTATTAGGAAAGACAAGTGTATTTTGTGATTAAATGATAAGATGAGAAGCAAAATAGGAAGAATTTTAAGTATTTTAAGCATGATAATCGGGAATGGTCAAGTATGGGTTCTTAGCTATAGACTAGGTAAAAAGAATGACAATTTTCCTAATTTCTTTAGTTATGCATCTGATACCAATCTGTCACATCCCAATAGATGGCAGAAACATCGGGGTGAGACAAAATAGATTTCTAGAGACTTCATAACTTGACTAAATGTGACAATAATTTGAATAATAGAATTTCATTCATTCTAAACAAGATTGCATTCTCTTAAAACGGAGAAATACAACATCTTGCAAGTAACAACATAAAGAAATACATATATTAAAGTGTGTTTCTAAGGTCCCCCTAAGTTGTTTTCTTGAGCTTCATCATACATATCTTGCAATATATATGAAAGTAACGACCGACATACAAAGTATTACCGAGCAAACAAGTTTGATTACTAACATACGTATAAAAGTATTTCAATCCTAACATGGCATAACAATGAATACTAGCGTAATCTTATCGTCACAATGATAAGACCGTTAAAGATTGAATACTTAACAATGACTTGAAAGCGGGCGGTGTGCTACTCCTATAGCACTATAAATGTTAAGGTAGGCTCGCAAAGTTAATGACAAGTGTCGTGCAAGAATGGCTTCTAACATGCATGTATCCTAAGCATAACATATTTAGCATGTATACAAGGATTATTTGATTGAATCATGTGAATTTTTGTGTAAGTGTGATTTTTGATAAGTTATATATACTGCACCCAAAGTGTGTTTAAAATTAAAAGGGAGTCATGTATATTCATGGTTTTACGTAGAATTCCACGAAAATGAGTTTGACGAGTCTTGGATTTGGAAACACTGAGGTTACCCTACGATGGGGAAACAAAGGTGTATGTGTCTTATGGGTTCGATTAACGGAATTGGATGATAGGAATTTTTTTATTAGCGTTTTATGTATTAAGGAACCATGGAATGGTCTTGTAAGGAGGTAGGATGATCGACATCCATTAAACCTCATTTTATGATTCATCAAAGCACAAAATCATCAACTTAGTTGATGATTTCGGTTAGTCATGAATTTAAACTAGTATGAAAGTGCATAACTTACTAAGGAACCAAATAAGGACAACCCGACGAGTACATACCTAACATGGAAAATGTTGGAGACGGGGAAGGGGTTGGTTCATTTTGATTCTTGGAAATTACTTAGTCATCTAAATCTAAAAACAACCAAATGAGCGAGCTAGATGTGTGCATCCCAAACAACATGGAGAGTGTTTGGGGACGTAATGTAGCTTTGTCCCTTTGTTTGAAAGTTGTTTTGAGATTTAGTGGTATGAAAAATAAACTAATTTCTCATCAGGTATGTGGGTCCATGTAGTGGAACAAGATTCCAACACTCACACCTTTACCATAACTCTAGTCTTGCAACCTTGGAGATTGAAAACTATGTCCGATTTCTCTCATCTTGAGAGGTTGCTTGGAACCTTTTTAAAACAAAAAATTTTGGAGGTTTTTAGACCTCTAATTCTATGGAAATCAACCATACTCAAACCCCACAATCATGAGTTTGATTGATTGGGGACAAGATAGGTACAAGTCCTCCACAAGAACAAGATGAACGTGAACATGTAATGAAAAGTAAATCAAAACAGAAAGTTTACACCACTTAGGGTTTAAGGTTTAGAGTTTCTGGTTATGGTTCGACGAGCCGGTATCAATGCTGCTGGGTATTGGAATTTTTTTTCCCTCCTTCACATCTCTTCTCACGTTAAGGGTATTTTGTATGTTAAAACTCATTTGTACACTAACTTAACCCTATCTATGCACATAAATGTGGATGCTTACTCCTTTAGACAAAAGAATATTTAAAGTTTACAAAATATCTCAAAGATATTAAAATAAAATGCATTTTGGTTAATTTATCTTTTTTTAACAGTTGGTCAATTAAAAAAATCTATATATACCGTGGAATAGTTAAAATGGTTTCTCATATTTCTCAACAGAATTATTATTCTTAAAAGAACACACTCCTATAAGTGTGTGTATATATATTGATGTACTTTATGTTTCAAGTATTCTTCTACGCTTTATCTTTTTAATTTTTATATATTCTTTTGTAAAATGATTGAATTTTATGTCTTGTTTGAATGTTCTTAAATAATGAATAACTAACCCATTTACTTGCACTCACTAACAGAACATGGCATCAACAATGACCAAGCTAAATCACTTACATATCACATTGGAAGACATCATAACGGCCACCAACAGCTTTCATAATGATAACATTATCGGACATCATGGATTTGGTACAACATATACAGGACAACTCTCACGATCTGGAACGTTGTTGAAGATTGCTGCACGGAGGTTTGATTATAAACATGGGGAAGGAGACCTCAAATTCTTGAAGGAAATTTCTATGCTTTCTGATCTCAAGCATACAAATCTAGTCTCTGTTATTGGATTTTCTGATGAGAAAGATGAGAAAGTCATTATAACCAAGTATGAAGGCAATGGAAGTCTTGGGCAGTATTTAAACATCTCGAACCTCACATGGACGCAAAGATTGAGGATATGTGTAGGTGTGGCTCGTGCTTTGAGTTACCTCCATTATGATGAGGGACGCGATTATACTATTATACATGGTAACGTCAATAGCGATGCAATTTTATTGGATGAGAACTGGGAAGCCAAGTTATCTAGTTTTGAATTTTCCATCAAACATCTAGTATGCTATAAGGACCATGTCTGGCTTTGTGAACATACTAGCACAATGGGGTGCATGGACCCAGCAATTGAAAAGACAGGAGGTGTGACCCACGAGTCAGACGTCTACTCATTTGGCGTCGTCTTATTCGAAACATTATGCGGGAGAAAAGCTTATTTTGAAAGCGAGGCCGATAGGTTTCTAACTCCGTTGGCCAAATATCATTATGAAAACAAAACAATGCATGATATAATCCATCCCGATCTAGTGATTGACCCACAATCACTCATCAAATACTCAGCTGTAGCATATTCTTGCTTAAATGAAGATCGAGCATGCCGCCCAGGTATGAATCATATTGTCGGCGAACTTGAGAAAGCACTGGAGCTTCATCTGTCAAATGAAAATATGGTAAGATCCTTTTTTATATTTATTATTGTTTATTTCCCATTGCTTTTGTTTTTTTAAAAGTGGTTTTTTGGCCTTCATTCTTGCAATTTTCTTTTTGTTTCTGGAAAAACTCAAATATCCTAGATGGGTAACTAAGGTAGTGGGTATTAGTAAATATAAACTTAATTTATGTGATATATGTAATTAATATTCGGATGATATATGACGATGTATTATGTAAACGGTTGTGTTGGTTTTTCGGTAGGCACCGTTTCAAACGGTTATCATTCCCTCCAAAACCAACTGTTAACAACCACCATTATATATATAGTTTGCCGGCAGTTATGTCCGGTACCAAGACATTTTCCACAACCGAAATTGTCCTCTCCATTCTTGCCTGCAAATCTTCGTTCACTGCACACTCACATCACAAACACGATGAATCCTCACATTCAAACAACTTCCGCTGCACATGTATTCAACATCCAACAAAGTGGTATCAGAGCCACTACCGAAAGTGATGAAAATCCTATGACGACATCAACGACCCTGCCGTGTAAACATTGCTCCGACGAGAAGAAGGAAAGAAGATGGTTGCAGAGGAAATGTTATTATTGCAACCAACCGGGGCATCAGATTGCATGCAAGCAGAAAGAAAACGATGAGGCTGCACAACTCATTCGTCTAGCGATTAACACAGGGACGCAACAACAGAAAGAATCAGATGATGGTGAACGAAATGATCAGAGAGTGGAGTACATGGTGACCGGAACTGATGGCGGATTCTGGTCCGAAATATGGTACGTTAGCAAATCTTTTAAGAGGCACTACTCAGGAAACATAGACATGTTCAAAAGAATTAAAAGTATGTTTGATGTGGAAACACAAACCGGTGAGAATAATTTCTATTTCATAAAAGGAATAGGGATTGTTGAATTAATGACAGGATATGAAAGAATTCGAATTCAAAGCGTCTTCTTTACTCCTGATATTGATAAGAACATACTTAACCCTATCTATGCACATATGTGACGATGTATTATGTAAACGGTTGTGTTGGTTTTTCGGTAGGCACCGTTTCAAACGGTTATCATTCCCTCCAAAACCAACTGTTAACAACCACCATTATATATATAGTTTGCCGGTAGTTATGTCCGGTACCAAGACATTTTCCACAACCGAAATTGTCCTCTCCATTCTTGCCTGCAAATCTTCGTTCACTGCACACTCACATCATAAACACGATGAATCCTCACATTCAAACAACTTCCGCTGCACATGTATTCAACATCCAACAGTGGGTTTGTGTAGTTTTTAAGACAAATTCTTTTAGAGATAGTTTTCCTTACTTGTTTTGTCTTTGTTTGTTAAAGTTCTCTTCTCGTTTTAGAATTGTATATGGAACTAAAATCACGAAAACCCGATTCATTGCCACCAGTACTCAAAGAAATGGATTGGTTGGGATCACAAGCTGGTCATACACTTTCTATCTGTTAGATTATCTCCAATGCTACGGGCGTCGTTAGCTACCACGTCATCTCATCTGACACATCATATCCTTACGAATCCTTAAAAACTTCATTTCATCTCTAACCCTACAAATATCCTTCCTCTTCTAAATTTACACCTCATCACCTACCCACTACACACAATATTTAAAAAAAAAGTTTATCTTTTTAGTTTGGGCCCACTTCATCACCAAAACCAAGACCAAAATGCATCCATAACTAAGGGCATCATTGTTAAGGGCCTCAAAGGGCACCATTGCTCCAATGGTAAGGGCTTAAAAGAACAAGAGAGTTAAGGATGCATTGGAGATAGCCTTAGTAACTTATTATGTGAACAAAACTGTTAGTATTTTTGCTTTACTTTATGTATATAAACAAAGGATTTAGGCTCCTTTTAACTTAATTTTAATTTACTAAACTAACTCAAACATACTATAGGCAATGAGCTTCAGGTGTATTATGAGCCCCATGACCTTTCAAAGTAGGTTATGGGTTGGAGTCTTGTCTAGAGCAAAATTGCTCTGGGTTTAGCTTAGGGTTTTACCACATTGAGCATTCTGGCAGTGGATTGCAGTGGATTTCCTCTGGAATGGTGACAGTCACCAGCACCGTCTGCATTTGCAGGCATGGGTGGCTTTCAATTACCATTGGATTGCAGTAGATTTCCTTTGGAATTGTGACGCCCACCAGCACTGTCTGCGTTTGCGGGCTTGGGTGGCTTTCAATTACCATTGGTTTACCCTGGTGATCGGGCTTTTGTTGGTTGTTCTAAAGAAAAAAAAATCAAACTTATATATATATTTATATATATATATATATATATATATATATATAGGGCCATGATCATTTCAGAACCATAAATATTTACAGAACTCGCAGAACTCCTAATAAACCATCTTTTTATTTATATATTTTTATGTTTAGGATAATTTTATCATTTATTATGTGTATTTTTACGATTACATAATGTTAAGAGTAATTTTATCATTTTTATATGTACTTTTATAATTACACATATATATAATTTTGGCAATTAAACATATGTAAACTACTTTTAACATGTATGTAAGCAAAGAAATACATATAATAGATGATAAAAAGATCATAAATACAAAAACTTATGTATAAAATGATTGTTTATTAAGAGTTCTAAAAGTTCTGTAGTTATTTAGAGTTCTGAAATGAACTCAGCCCTATATATATATATAGGATTAGGTTCAAGCGTGAACAAAATCCCAAGAGTGAACTGCGTGAACTGATCTGGGCCCTTGATTTTTATGATCTTGAGATTAAAGTGAGTGGCATGATGGTAATTATTTGGTTAATTTTTTTCATTTAATTAAATAGAAAAAGGGTATATGTGTAATTTCAATCTTAAATTGATTGCATAAATCTCTCACAAATCAAGTAATCAATTATCTTCTTAAATTGATTGCATAAATCTCTCACAAATCAAATCAAGGATTAGGAAAGATGTAACTTAATTCAATTATTAAAATAATTATTTGTTTAAATGCGATGTACACATGTGTATTCTGATTTTGCCCTCTTTTTAATGCGATGTACACATGTGTATATCGTCTGTTTTTGTGATATCTCAGAAATTTTTTTGTATTGAATGTTGATGTACACCTGTAATTGTGAATTACTGTACACATATGTACGATGCTGAGTACACATGTGTACTGTTCTATTTATATCCAAGTACACATGTGTATACCGTTGAAATATGAAGGTTACGTGGATCTTAAAAATCAAAATTTGAATTCTGGTGATGAAATCTGAAATAAAAATAAAAATTGAAAACTGGTGATTTGTTGTTTGTTTTGATAATTATCTTATTAATAAATAAACATAATGTAGATAATGAATTTAAATTAGGAAAGATGTAACTTAATTCAATTATTAAAATAATGATTTAAATCTAATTTTTTATATAATTGCAATCCTACCCTTAACAACTAAAAAGGAAATCAAGGGTACATATCTGTTTACGCAGTTCACTCTTGGGAGGTTGTTCACGTTGGAACCCTACCCTATATATATATATATATATATATATATAGAAACGAGATCAGGAGAAAACGCTCAAAAGTGTGAGAACACTGAGAACGTATCCTAGCCCAACACGTGTCTCGCGGCATAGAGAAGGGCGGAGGGGCTTTTTTGTCTTTTCATTCTTCTTTTATTTTCCCGACGCGGTATAATATTTTCTGGCGTCTAAGTTTTTTTTTTTGGTGTTGATTGTATTTATTAAACTTTTTGGCGTTGAATTAATTGTTTTGTGTCACATATATAATTTTTTGGCGTTATAGCGTTTTCTGGTTTAATTTTTTGGCGTTTGTGGCGTTTTGTATAATAATTCACTACGAGTCATTAATATTTGCATAAGATTACAATAAGACAAGGTGCTTTGCCAACAACTGTTCTCCCAGTTTTCATACTACTATGGTTTTGGTGTTTGTAGTTTTTGGCGTTTTATATGATAATGTATTTTATTTATAGAGAATTAGATAACAAAACAACATATAACTTGATATCAAAACAATAATGAATGAAAACAAAAATAATAATAAATGGTAATCTATTTTTTCTTCCTAATCTTCACTGTCATCAGCCTCTTTCTTCTTGAATTTGATTTTGGCGTTTTGAACCTTTTTTGAATACTTTAGCAAGATGCCAACTTTCCTTCATAAACCCCATCTTTTTCAGAAGAAGCTGTTTAGTGGCATCCTGTTTTTTGGTGTGATATTCTTGTTTGGTGGCATGTCATTAAAGATCAACTCTTGCTTGATGCTATTTGTAATAATGGAGTCCAAAATAGCATTTTACACTTGTGTTGTTCCCTTTATTCCATGCCCATAATCATCAAGAACAAAGCTCACATGATGGCATATCACTGTCATCAGTCTCTTTTTCTTGAATATTTGTCCATCTCATTTAGCAAAATATTATTGAGTTAACCCCCTCAGAAGAAAGATCCATTTCAGTCAAAGCTTTGCCATCTGTGGCGTTTAAAAGTGAGTGGTTTCTAGAGGATATGACGTTTTGTGTTTTCTGGGTGTGATTAATTTCATTGTGTATAGACCCCTCTCTTATAGGAGTTTTTTGGCGCGTAGTTTAGGCGGGACTTTTTATTGTAATAAATCATAGTAATAAAGTAACTGTCTTTTCAGTTACTGTTTTTTTTATTTACTGTGTTGATCAGCTTTTATCAGTTTTATAGGTTATACACGTACCATCTTCTAAGTTTGGCGTTTTTTTTAAATGGTGTTATGCAGACCAAGATGACAAAATACAATAACGGAGTAAATAAAATATTAAGCAGGAAAAATATTTTTTGTTATTTTTGGCATTTTGTAATGGTTAACCATTTTTAGTATTTTTTTGGCGTTTTGCTAATAAAGATAGAAATATATCATTTAGTTATCTTAAAAAAAAGAAGATTACATAGAAGAAGAAAAAAAAGTGGAAAAAACATTAAAAGCCTTCGTCAGAATGTACTTTATCTGAAAAGTATCCATCACTTGCATTATCTTCTTCCTCCTCGGAGTCTTCATATGGATCTTCATCTATGTCATCA
>JARYGA010047195.1:0-30275 GCA_030545235.1 Helianthus tuberosus | reverse complement strand
CACAATTGTATACGTATTCCCGCCAAGTGTATACCAAACCCTAAAACAAATTGATCGCTGAATTGAAACCCAAAATTTGCTGAATTGTAAAACCTAATCCGCTGAGTTGAATAGCCGAATATGCTGAACTGAAACATTGAATTCGCGATTTGGAAGCGTATTAATTCGTATTCCTATTCCGTACGGTACGAAAAGTACCAAAACGAAATACGCTACTTCTCTGGCGAATTAGGTGACTATGGGTTTGACTATCCTTTGAACTTCTAGCTAATTTTTTATTTTATTTTATTAGACCCGTTTGACAACACAAATCAGCTTATGTACTAAAAATTCATTAGTATCAAGTATGAAATCGGCCAATTTACTTGGATCTAAAGTTTTAAATTTTAATTTATAGAAGCCTTATATTTGTGTTGTTTTTTACAGATCTAATTTTCTCGGGACAAAGTTCATAATTTACGACACGCAGCCTCCACATTCTGGTGCCAACCTTCCGCCACCGGGTCGATCAAAGAGATTTTATTCCAAGAAAGTCTCACCAAAAGTGCCAAGTGGCAGCTACAACATCGCCCACATCACCTACGAGCTTAACGTGCTCGGCACGCGCGGCCCACGTAGGATGCACTGTGTCATGCACACGATTCCCACCTCTGCCCTTGAACCAGGCGGCACCGTGCCAGGTCAGCCAGAATTCCTCCTGCCGCCCCGCTCGTTGGAAGACTCTTTCCGTAGCATGTCGTTTTCAAAGTCACTCGACCACTCAACCGAGTTCAGCAGCTCTAGATTCTCCGAGATCATGGGAGCCGCCACAGCAACCGATGTCCCCGATAGTGAAAAGTCAAAAATGCCCTTGGTCCTGAAAAACAAGTCTCCTAGGTGGCATGAACAGTTGCAATGCTGGTGTTTGAATTTTAGGGGGCGTGTGACCATTGCTTCAGTCAAGAACTTCCAGTTAGTCGCCGTCCCCCCAGTTGCGGGAACATCTCAGCCACCGCTGGACCATGATAAGGTCATATTGCAGTTCGGGAAGGTCGGGAAAGACATGTTCACCATGGATTATCGGTATCCATTATCTGCGTTTCAAGCGTTCGCAATCTGTTTAAGCAGCTTTGACACTAAATTAGCCTGTGAATAGAAAATTTAACTTTCTGTGTGTACCTTTTGAAATCGATAATTTGATCTGTAACTGTTTGTCTTGTTCACAACTGAAATATTCTTGCTGTTTTCATTTATATGGTTTGGTGATATTCAAACTCATAACCTTTAAATTATCATGATCCATATCCAAATTCCTAAACATGTTTGGGATTTGGTTTCTGCACCAGAATGTCTGGCTTTATGCATATTGTGCAGCGTTGGGTTGAAACCACGGACACGGTTAGTTAGCGGGTTGGGTTGGGTTAGTTACAAGCGTTTCGGGTTTAAGGGTTGTGTCAACATGAGATTATGTGTGTCGTGTTTGTGTTCATGTGTCTGACATTATTTTGAGGTTCGGTATTCGCTAAGCCTGACAAAATAGGCAATGGGTCCAAATTGGTTCGGGCCTAAATGGGTCTGGCCCAAATGGATTTAGGTCTAAACAAGTTGATGTAAGAAAGAAAGTATTAATTTGGTTTAGATAAAAAAGGCTTTGTGAAAAAAGGCGACTGGATTGAAAGTCCTTTAAAAAGAAAAAAGTATCAAGACGACAAAACGGATGAGTTGTGGAGATGGTGCTGTCGATGGCCGTGTGGTGGCACTGCGACCAGTGGCGGATTCAACAATGTTTTCCACCGGGTTCCTTTTGGTAAATTCTCACTAACTTTCTAAATCATACAAGATTTCCACTAATTTTTTTCATTTTTTCTAAACCGAGGGGGTTCCCGAGAACCCCCAAAACACTTTTGGATCTGCCCCTGACTGCGACTATGAGGTATATATTATCTTGATGTATATATTATCTTGATGTATTCTAAAGAATAGAAAAGGTTTAATCCACGGGATACCCTAATGGGGTTGGCTAAATGCACCCCCTTTTTTACTAGTCATACTCCCTTTCTAAAAATATAATTTAAAAGTTGTTAAATTTCACCCCTCTAAACAATTCAAAGATTGTTTTTGAAAACTATTGTGTTTCTATAATTTGAAGACACTTTCTCTTACTAGTATTTTATTATGTTTCTATAAAACGTCATTAAAATTAATAAAAAAAGATAGTTTTTATACAATAAAAAAGTTTGAGAACTTTTTTTTTGAAAAAAAAAACAGTTGCTTTTGTATTTTTTATTTATTTCGTATTTTAGTTCTCTCATCTTTCTATTTCTATTTTTATTAGTATTATTATTATATTAAAATGTTTTTTTAATATAATTAACAACTTTTATTTATTAAAAGTAATAAGACGTAAAAAGAAAATAAAACATTAGTTAAGTTGGTTGGCTTTAAAGCTTCATTTATTTTTTTGTGTATCATTGTTTATACAAACCGAATTCGGATACCCACTTCAAGCCGCTATGAACAAAAAAACCATTTCAAAATTAAAATGACTCGCTTTAGTTTAAAATGTAAGAAAACAATTATTTTTCAAATAATAAAAAAAGTTTCTTTTTAAATAAAAGGAAAAAATTACAAGTTTTGTCCTTTATCTTTATACCACTTTTCAGGCGGTGTCATTTTTAACGAATGTTGACAGGCGGTGTCCTTTACTAGGTATTTTGTTGCAAGTTTAGTCCTTTACACCCAACCCAGTTAAAAAACCATGTTAATTGTTGAGAGGCGGTGTCCTTTACTAGGTATTTTGTTGCAAGTTTAGTCCTTTACCTAGGCATTTTGTTGCAAGTTTAGTCCTTTACACCCAACAATTAACAGGGTTTTTAACTGGGTTGGGTGTAAAGGACTAAACTTGCAACAAAATACCTAGTAAAGGACACCGCATGTCAACATTCTTTAAAAAGGACACCGCCTGAAAAGTGGTATAAAGATAAAGGACAAAACTTGTATTTTTTCCTAAATAAAATAACGTTTTAAAAACAAATACTAGTAATAATAATAATTAAAGATAAAAAATGAAAGAAAAACAAAAGGGTTTGAATTATATTAATGTAAAAGTTGACGGAGGGGGTGCATTTAGTAGAAAATATAATCTAAAAGACATTTTCATTTATTCATCAGATTGTATAAATAGTATTGATAAATTAAAGGATTATAGCAACATAAAGGAGGAATGTTGATAATTTAAGTCACATCAAGCCATTTTAGCTTAGGTGGATAACTTGGATTTACTTATGACCAAAATGGTATCACAATAGGCATCAATACAAACAAGAGACTGTTGTGATTATTGGCACCTATGAATGTAAAGATTCTAAGGGGTGAAGCCCTTGGGCGGGCCATGTGGTTTTCCAACGCCTCCTTGGTGGGGTCAGGGGCAGCGCCCTGGTATGGTTGGGCTTCGGAGTTGCATAACTGATCAACAGTTGCAAGGAAATTGATCATCAACAGGAACTAGTCATAATTAGTAGAAACTCAATTGTAATTGTGGTTGGTGGTTCATCATTAGCAACTAGGTATTGCAACAGTCATCAACATGTATCGGTAGCAAATGTTGCTATCAATAAGTATGCATCATGCATCACAATAAGTTGGCAGATCACCGATAACTAATTTCCTGCTGACAGATTTCGTGCTGATGTTTCTGAATAACTGTCAATAATCTTAACCACCAATGACACTCTTTCATGTAGATGATGATCATTTCAACAAAACATTTTGAATGTTCCATACACATATATTAGGAGGCTTTGGTCCCTTTTAGATACAATATTTTTAGGTACACTTGTTAGAACATAAAAAACATATTCAATTTTTTTCTTTCAATTATTCGATCAAAGATTTGAAGATCAATCATTAAATTAAAATACATTTAAAAGTAACATGCACACAATTCAGAGAGATATTCGGGAAATTTCCATACTGTAAATCCTACAATAAAGTTGTTGCGTTCACGTAGAAAAGTAAGAAAACGTTTGTTTCTACTATAGCCTTATGCCGTTACAAAAACGAAAAAGCTACAGTGTTATGAAAATCCCACTCAAGTAGTATACCCGACTAGTTAAACCAACTAACTAAACTGATAAACCGTCAAAAGTATCGATAACATCCCATCTGGCTTTCAAAGCTTCTGTTACTAGAAAGATGTAATGTTCAAGAATTTAACTTACATTTATTTTGTAGGTGAAAAAGATAAAGTTGCAAGTATGTCGATAGCCATACCCTCCTCTATAGATGAAGAATTAACTTACTATATATAAGTAAAGAGGAAAGAATAAATTCGAAGAAAAAGTTATTTTCGATACTACAACTCATAATATCTAGCAAGTGGTGGAAAGCTTGCATTTCTTTTGAAAGATGTAGGTTCAACTCCCATTCAGTGCAGAGTGAGACACTGGTGGGCAATGATGGGAGACCTAAGGAAACATCGCTTCGATCCTTGAGCCAAACGAGCTTTACTGGTAATTTCACTGTCGTGCCTAAGGGTGGGTAGGTTACCGGTTTTCCCCGGAATTGGTAATGGACTCGGGTTACTCTCGGAGTACTCCGTTTGGTCCAGTGGGTGCCCCGAGAGTGCTCGGCATTGATTTTGTTGGCCGTTAAAAAAAACAACTTATAATATCTATAAAGAATCTCTCTCTCTCTCTCTCTCTCTATATATATATATATATATATATAGGGTTAGGATCATGTGAGAAGAAGTAGGCTATTTGAGAAACTTGAGAAGAAATCTGGACCACACATTTTTCCTAAGCTTTTCGTAATATACACATATGTATAGTGTAAAATTGACTATATACATATATGTATATTGAATTATACACATATGTATATAGTCAATCGTAATCTATACATATGTGTATATTACGAAAAGCTTAGAAAAATGTGTGGTCCAGATTTCTTCTCAAGTTTCTCAAATAGGGTGCTCTTCTCTTAGGATCCCTACCCTATATATATATATATAATGGAGGGCTATATAGAAAACCCTTAAGTTTTTAGAAAACTCTGGAAACTCAAATCTCCCCCCATTTTTACCCAACCGCCCGACATTTTTTTTTTGAAAAAAATAACACATGTTTTAAAGTGTTTTGGGCAAAAAAAAAAAAAAAAACAAAAAAGCGCCGAATGGATGTTTTTAAAAAAATAAACAAATTTCAGCATGCTTCGGGTGACTAACATGTGTTAGGCACAAACGGCAGAAACTTGCTGATTTTTTTTTTAAACATTCCTCCGGCGTTTTTTTGGCCCAAAACTCTTAAAAACATGTATATTACATGTGTTATTTTTTTCAAAAAAAAAATGTCGGGAGGTTGGGTTTTCTAGGGTTTTCTCAAAATGGAGGGTTTTCTATCTAGCTTTAGCCTATATATATATATATATATATATATGAGAAAGATCCGTTAGGAACCACCCTTTATTGCGAGAATCAGTGTGAACACAAACAGTAATACTTAAAAAAATCTAAAAAACACCAAAAAAAAAAATTTAAGTATTTTTTTTTGGAAAAATCGCTATATTTCGTTATTAATAAAAAAATTAAAAAAAATTTCAAGTAACAGTTATCCATGCACATGTGCATATGTATCATTTCTTTGACAAATTCCGTAATTCATTACAAATATTAGACAACTGCACTTTCATTTACACTACCACGTGTAATACATTACTTTTTACGTTAACAATATTAGAAATGCACATGTGCATTTATATGTATCAACATGAAATAAGGTTTTTTGGTACACTACTTTGAATACACTTTCTCTTTCATCTATCATTCCATCCATAATACACAAACATGCACATATGCATTTTTGCCATTTCTTTGACAAATTCCACAATTCATTACAAATATTAAACAATTGCACTTTCATTTACACTACAATATGTAATACACTACTTTTTACATTACCAATATTAGAAATGCACATGTGTATCTATATGTATAAACATGAAATAAGATGTTTTGGTACACTAGTTTGAATACACTTTCACTTTTATCTATCATACCATCCATAATACACTACCATTACCTCCTACCATCCATAATACAATACCATTACCTCCTACCATCCATAATACAATACCATTTGTTGGTGCATTCATCTGTCGTCTTCGTCTTATGTCGAGTCTCAGTCTCGTTGCGGATCTGAAAGAGGATGATGTCATCATCTTGGATGATGAAATCATAATAGTGATGTCATCATTGCATCACTTCATATAAGACAAAATAGAATGTTCATTTGAAATAGAATTGCCTTAGATGTTGATTTCGCTCATGACTTTAGATCCTGATTTCGCTCGTGATATTAATTGTTAATTCCGCTCTTGATGTTGACTTGTAACTAGGAGCGAAATCAGAGACAGTATATATAGGTTGTCTTAGGAGCGAAATCAGTAGTTGAGTTCTAGGTGTTGTCTTCCGGTGAGCCACGAAGTGCTGCCGAAGTGTTGACTCGATTGTAAACGTCATTCAAATCAATAGAAGCAACAGTTTAAAGTGTATTATCGCTGAATTGAATCTGATTTGTCTGTTTCCGCCGTTCAAATCAGTAAAAGCTCTTCTGATAGACTCGTTCAGGTCCGTATACGATCCTACAAGTGGTATCAGAGCTCAGGAAGAAGAGCTCTTGCCAATTCAGCTGCATTTTCTGTTTTTCTACACCTTCTTTTCAAATTGAACATCATTTCACGGTTAAAATCGGTTCAAATTTTCACATTGTGTTCGGAATTGATAGTTAACAAAGCCTTGAAAGTTTCATGTCCAAATTCAAACTAAAACTGGTTATTTTTGTGATTTCGCTCATAATTGCTCGATTGATATGATGATGTCACAGTGATTCATCTCGAAAATTGGTCCTGATTCCGCTCTAAACTTAGATTCCGCTCCTGAGTAATTTGTTGATTCCGCTCTTGAGTAGATTGTTGATTCCGCTCCTGAGTTAAGTTTGATTTCGCTCCTAATTGTTGTCAGTGATTCCGCTCAGAACAGTTATCGAGTGTTTCCGCTCCCAAGGGTTTTAGTGTTATCAATTCAGATTTGCATATGAGTTGGTCAGTTTGCATGTAATCTGAATTGCATCAATTTACTACATTAGTTGCGGTCCAATCAAAGAATCTTGAAAGATTAAATTGTCAGCTATGTGCATGTGATCATCGGCACAAGAAAGTGTTTGTCAGAATACATGTGATTGAATTAATTGTGTTTTCGGTATTCGATATAAATGTGGAAATCGAGACATTTGATCATGTGTTGTTGTCGGCCTAGTGAGTTTTTGTTGGTCAACTCAGTGAGCATTAAAGAGGTCAAATATAATTGTTTCATTATTGAAAGTTGTCGGCCATCTTCACAAGTTAAAGTTATTTGTTGTCTGCCCAAGTCACTGAAATCAGCCCACGTGATCAAGATAAAGCAGCCCAAGTTATCATGAGTTTCATACATATGTGGCCCAATTGGATTCTAAAATGAATTACTGTTGTCGGCCACTACTTGTTTCATTTAAACAACTTGTTATCACATGTGAATTGAATAGGCAGCCTATGTGACAAGTCTTAAAATTTTTATCGGCTTATTCACTCAGTTTGCACGATTTGGAGTTTAGTCAGTCCGCGAGTCTTCGACACGAGTCCAAAAAATCTTCAACACGAGTCTTCGATTGATTTCATCAACACATTTTTACGTGTTCAATTCGTTTAAACTGATAATTTGTTTGTTTGATCTTCAGGTATTTTTACAAGGTGATACAGCTCAATCTGAAACATGGACGAGGATTTTTACAATGCATTCGCTACACCGATTACCCCGATGAGTATTGCACAGAATACGATGTTGGAAAATGAAACGGGCACGATGCAAAAGCTGCCTAAACTCATGAACATCGAAGAGTACAAAAGTTGGGAAGAAAAGTTCGAAAACTGGGTACAAGCAAATTACTTAGATGCTTGGGAATGTATCGAGACGAAGTACATTCGACCGACGAATGATGATGAAGAAGTGGTTCCGATAAAAGATCTTAGTGCCGATGCTAGAAAGAAGTACAAAGATGAGAAAATGATGCTGAGTTTATTGCAACAAGCTGTGAAAGAAGACATCTTGGTGTTATTGCAACATAATGGAACTTCTTATTCAATCTGGAAAGAATTGAGATCGAAGTTTCATGGAAGTCAAGAGATGGTCAAAAACAAGAAATTACTTTTGAAGAAAGAGTTCGATTTGTTTCGTGGGTTGAAAAATGAAAGCACAAGGCAGATAATAGAAAGATACTGCAATTTGCTAGCTAACATGAAGAGATTGAGCATTAAGAAAGATAATGAAGAGTTGATCGAGAAGCTTTCTGATGCTTTGCCACACGAGACTTGGGGCACATATCTCATGATGCTTAGAAACAAGAAAGGTTTTAGCAGTTTAACACTCAGCAAATTCATTGAAAAGATTGAAGCTCAGGAGATGGAGCAGTGAAAAGTCTTGAGAATGAAAGATTTCGACGGTGAACAAGACATCGGTTTTTACTACAAAGGTGGTGTTAGTGATAAATCCACCAACTTGTCACCAAAAGTTCAAACAGCATTCAATGCAAAGAATTCACCTAGTAGTTCATCAAAAGGATCAAACAGCAACACGAGTTTCTCATCATTTCCATCTTTTGATCTGAATGTTTCAACAACAAGAAATGGCAAAAAGCTTCAATGCAACATTGTATTGAACATTGAAAATGATCAAGAATATTCTGAAGAGTTAGCAAAAAGCCATATGTCTTTATTGGGAACTGTTCTTGAATCTTATGGTAGTTTTGTTGCAGGTCGAATCGGGAATCCAATGCTGACAAAGGAAGATTACGACCAGATCGATGCTGAAGAGATGGAACTGATGGACATAAAATGGTGCTTGGCCAGCGTGTTGAGGAGAGCTGAGAAATTCAAGCAAATCACTGGAAGAGATGATCTTCGTGAGGCTGGTGTTTCTACTTTAGGTTTTGACAAATCTAAAGTCACTTGTTTTCGTTGCAGGGAGAAGGGTCACTTCAAGAGGGAGTGCACCAATCTCGAAGTAAGTGGAGCTCAGAATCCTTTCAACAACAACAATGATTACTATCGAAAAGCCATCTACCATCAAGTTGCTCAACAACCACCTCAACAACAACAACATTAGGCACAAACTGCACATGGAAGGAATGTGATTGAAGATTCTGGAAAAAGAGCTTGTGCGGTTAATCAAGAAGAAAAGAAGTCATCAACAGGGTTCAAGTGGGATAAATATATTCCATCTGATGTTAAAGCCTGTGTGATTGATCAAGATGATGAAAGATTACCTGAAGGTTTTAGCTGGGAAAATTTCACATGGGATAATTATGTTCCTGATCAAGCTATAGCTCACAAAGCTTTTGTTGCTCGAGTTGAAGAGGATAGTGATGATGATAGTGAATATTGGTCAAGAAGTTTAGCAGCTCATTTCAAAACAATGGCAGAAAGTGACAGTGAAGATGAGAAAGCTAAGAAGAAAAAGAAAAAGGTTAAGACACCAGTTAGCAGTGACGATGAAGAAGTTCCAGTGATCAAAAGGAAAGTAAAGGTTGAAGTTACAAAATTCAAGGTTGATGAAGAAGTTGATGCTAAAAAGATTCCAGTAAAGTGTGAAAACTGTGAAGCTATCAAGAAGCAAAACAGTACACTGATTTACAATTTGAACAGTTTGAAGGAATCTTATGATGTGTTGAACAAAGCTATGAACCAGTATAATCAAACAAGTGAAGAACAAGCAACAGCGATGAAAACACTTCAAGGAGCTTTCATGATAAATCAAAAAGTGGTGAACAACTACATTGAGAAGTGTGCTGCTCTTGAACAGAAGCTGGAGTTACAAAGGATTGAGACAGAAAGAGTAAATCGTTTGTTGAAAAGTTATTCATGTACTTCTTATGTTATTGACATGATATATCCAACAGTAGAAGGCATGAAGGCATTTGAAGAAGAGGAGACTTCTGAAGCAAAGAATTCTGAAGAACAGAAAGTTTCTGAAGAAAAGACTCCTGAAAAGAAGAAAGTAAAGAAGAAGGATACTAAAGAGAATGAATCTGGTAAGAAACAAGGTTTCACTTACAACAAGTGTCCACCCCCGCTTGAAAATGGATATTCTCCGAGAAATCCAAATTCAGAAAGAGTCGAAAAGGCAACAAATTTACAGTGGGAGTCGGAGTCGTCAGTTAACTTGCCAGAAAATATAGATGTGATGTTTACATCATCTGACACTGATCATGAGTCCGAGTTAATAAAGAAAGTAGTCGATCAGGTGTTGGATAGAGATGAAACTGAGGAGTCAAAGTTGGAGTCAAAGTCAGAGTCAGAGTCAAAGTCTGGTTCTGAAAGTTCGAGTTCGACAGACAACAGTCCAAAATCTTCAGTTAAAAGGGTTTACAACAAAGAATTCCTGTTATCAAAATCTAATTTGAGTGACGAAACATTCAAAGTTGCATATACATTGAATGATTCCGACAAATTATATTCTGATGAGGAATTTCCTATAAGTGGTGTCAAAACTGAATTGATCAAAAAGGTTTTCAAACTAACAGAAATTAACATTTCTGAAATAAAAGATTTAAATCTTACTGATAAACCTAAAAAATACACCTCAAGAGTACAACAAAGATTAAACAAGAAAAAAGGTTACAGTTCTGGTTTTGGTTTTCACAAGGAACCAAACCCTAACCGTAATTTCAAAAAGAAAGGTCTTGGATTTACTCCAACAGAAAAACAGAAAAATGAAAAATATGTTCGTGATTTTAAAGCAAAAATGACATTTGTTTCAGGAACTAGCTCTGAAGAGGAAGAAAATAAAGAATTCTGGAGGCAGTCAAATAGTGAGTTCCTTGCAAAGAAGCAAGACGAAATGAAGAAGATGACTGAGCAGAAGAAAGATACGAGAACCTGTTTCCAATGCAACAAAGTTGGACATATTGCCAGAGAGTGTTCAAAGGCAATACAATCAAAACAGGGAGTTTCTCGTAAACAGAAAGAGAAAGTGATTGAGTTTGAACCACCAATTGACCGAACCAAATTATTCAAAAACTCAAAATTTGAAATTGGTGAATGTTCAAACAAGTTTTACAACAAAAGAGCTAAATCTGACAACCAAAAATGGGTGATTAAGAAGTCTGGAGGTAGTTCTAGCGATGATTCTGATAGGTCAAAATCAGAGGAGCTATCTTCTGGCGATGAATCTGATTCCACAAAATCAGATGAGCCACATGTTGTTTCAAAAGGAGAAAAATCAGTTCTGACTGTTGATGATGAAAATTTTCCATCACTTCGGACTGAAAACTATAAAAAGAAAATTGGTAAAGTTGAGATTTCAAACCAATTTTATGATGATAAAAAGGTTTTTGATGTTGAAAAAGCTTTTAAGCCCACTGTAAAACATATTTTTGGAAAAATGATTGATCGAAAAGTCAAAGGGGTTAAAGAGTTCTATGGGAAGAAGACGAAGAAAGATAAAGTTGAACCATCCCTGGTTTGTGACTGGGATGGCTCATACTATGAACAGTAAGTCTGTGGACTTGCCGGAGATCCCAAGTTTGTAATCGAGGATCAGGAATCGGCATCATTCTTGTTAAATTTGTTTTTGTGAAATTTTTAAAAGATTGATGAAATGTTTACAGGTGAAGGACTATGCCGGAACTCCCAGGTTGGTAAGTGTGGAGTAGGTATCGGCATTTATCTTGAAATTTACTTTGATAAGTTCATCGTTCAAGAGATACAAAGGTTTGTTTTGGCATAGTGATTACTCAAGGTCATTAATTTGAACTTGATGTAATCTTCATACAAGTGGTTGAAAGACAATATGATGAACCATGCCCCTATTAGTGGTAAAAACAAACTTATTTTCCGGAAAAATCATTTTGATTAAAACAAACTTAAGTGTTTTGAAATCTAAATGAGAAAATAGTTTGTTGAAAGGGGGAGTTCTGATGGTTTATGCCAAATGAATGGCGAATTGATGCGATTTGATATTAGTTGTCAACTTTCTTGTACAGTTTGTTTTCAAATTTACTAAAATGTTTTTGCATTTTAGGGGGAGTAAGAAATTTTAGAAAATCCAAAAAACATTTGAAAATTTGAAAAAGTCAAAAACATGATAAAATCAAAAATGAGTTTTGTTGTATAAAAGAGGAAATGATAGTACATCAGTGGACTATCACAGCATGCTAAAGAATTGGAAAGTTAAATATGTGATAAACAATCTCACTGCGGATATGCTAGTAGGTTTTTACACATTTAGTAGATTGTGACGAGATATAAACCTAAATTTCAAACTTGCTTATATCGTGGGGAAACATCTCTCGGATATATGGGTAACCCCCGAAATCTTGTTTGAAAGGTCCCTCTTTCTGAGATACTAGGTCTTTATACTCAGTGATATCTGGGGTATTATCCCGGGACTTCTGATTTTGCGGAAGCAATGGCCTAGTCCCCGGAGAATACTTTCCGCTTGCTTGAAACATAGCGCCGCTCTCAGCAAATTGATGAAACAATAAAATTGATAGTGGTTGTTGTTGTAATCAAAAGATCCTCTAAAGGGGACACACCCAAAAGATTGAGTCATGATCTCTCTGCTGAACGGTAGTTCTGACCTGAGCTCTCATGATTCTTCATAATTTATAACCCCTTACAGATATCATCTGTGGTATACTCACCTGTAAGACTGAATATTGGGATCTGGATACTAGAGTATATTCTGAGGTGAGACACGCGATTGAGTTTAAGTGCTTAAAACATTAATCTCATATCTCGAAGCAGTTGAACTTTGTGTGAAAATTTAAGTGGACCAGTATACTGACAATCTAAGTGAATTGTTTAGAACTTAAAATGAAATGAAGCTTAATGGTGTTGGTGATTTGTCTCAAAATCTGATATGATCCTCTTACACAAACTCACAAAAATAGTGTCTGTAAATATTTCGTTACTGCATTTCATATTATTCAAAAATCCCAAAAAGATTTTAGTGTGTTTTAGCATAAAATTTTGAGAAATTCAAAAAGATTTTCGACAACTGGTGTTGGAGAGCTGATTTTCAAAATTCCAAGTGCTAAACTTGACGAACTGGTTTGGGAGTGTTGTGTGTGAAAGAATTTTAAGTCTTGTTACAAGTGATCATCGAGAGTAAAGAAAATGATATTTCTTCAAGTGGTTCATCAGAGACTATAATTGTTAGATCATTTTTGTGATATTTACAAGTAGTGTCTGAGTGTGTTAAAGTTTTATATTAGAAAACTTATGTTTGTGGTAGAGAATGTACAGGTTTGATGAAGAGTCAGGTTCCGATACCTGAGAACTCTGTGAGTTTAACAAGCCAGGTTGCGATCCCAGCATATCGAAAGGGGGAGTCTGAAGACACCTAAAGGAAGGAATGTATTGGTGCTGAGGAAAAAGAGAAGAGAGGAGATTTGAGGATACTTACAGCGTCAGATACTTCAAAGAGTTCGAGAGGACTGGTAAAGACTGAAGATTGAGAAGTCTCGACACTTAAGACTCGTCAACATCTGAGGGGGAGTCTGTTGGTGCATTCATCTGTCGTCTTCGTCTTATGTCGAGTCCCAGTCTCGTTGCGGATCTGAAAGAGGATGATGTCATCATCTTGGATGATGACATCATAATAGTGATGTCATCATTGCATCACTTCATATAAGACAAAATAGAATGTTCATTTGAAATAGAATTGCCTTAGATGTTGATTTCGCTCATGACTTTAGATCCTGATTTCGCTCGTGATATTAATTGTTAATTCCGCTCTTGATGTTGACTTGTAACTAGGAGCGAAATCAGAGACAGTATATATAGGTTGTCTTAGGAGCGAAATCAGTAGTTGGGTTCTAGGTGTTGTCTTCCGGTGAGCCACGAAGTGCTGCCGAAGTGTTGACTCGATTGTAAACGTCATTCAAATCAATAGAAGCAATAGTTTAAAGTGTATTATTGCTGAATTGAATCTGATTTGTCTGTTTCCGCCGTTCAAATCAGTAAAAGCTCTTCTGATAGACTCGTTCAGGTCCGTATACGATCCTACACCATTACCAATATTTTCACTTTATTACATGTATATAAACACCATTTATACCATCCAATCAACATATTAAATTATAAGTTGACAACTATAACCAAAACATCAACCACTAGATATAACTAACCAAAAAACATGTGTATGGGCCTACTTCTCCATTCAAAATCACAAACTTTTTGTACCAAAACACGTTATATCATGGTTATACGTAATGATGCACATGTGCATTTTAAATATTGGTAATGTAAAAAGTAGTGTATTGAGGATGATATTGTAAATTAAAGTGCAATTGTCTATTACTGATAATGTATTAAGGAATTTGTCGAAGTAATGATATATATGCACATGTGAATGGATGACTGTTACTAAAAAAAAGTTTTTTTTTTGTAACTAAATATAGCGATTTTTTAAAAAAAAATATTAATTTTTTTTTAGTGCTTTTTGTTTTTTTTAGATTTTATTTTGTGTTCTCGCGGTTCTCGCAATAAAAGTGATTCTCAAATGAATCTTACCTTATATATATATATATATATATAGAGAGAGAGAGAGAGAGAGTGAGAGAGGCAGGATCTAGAGAAAACGCTTAAAAGTGTGAAAACGATGAGAACGATTTTCAGCCACAAGATCTTTCTGATTTGTGGCTGAGATTGATGCAGTGGCGTTTTTGTAAATATGTATAAGTTTAGAACGTGCGCGGGCTTCATTAAGGGTATAAAGGTAAAATTGCCATAAATAAAACGCCAAAACACCAAAAACGCCATATCTGACAGATTAATTATAAAGCATCTAAAACGTTAGAAAAACATTATTGCATTATTGAAAAAGATAAAACAAAATGCCAAAAAACGCAAAGGCTTTAATGCTTTACATTCAATGAGGAACAAACTCCCGCCAAAATCACGCGCCTAAAACTCATTATATAAATGAACTTAAAATCACTTTCATTGATCATACTCGAAAAACAAAAACACCAGTCTCTAAAAAACGCCAAATATCAGAATACTTTCAAGAAATTTACACAAAAGGATAATTGTTACTGTAATCTCTTGGTGGTTCAAAACTTCAATCAACGGGTTCTTTATAAAATACGACTCCAGAAGAAGGGTTATGATGAAACTGTAAACGCCATACTTATAATGGAAGAAGAAGTGCAGTTGTGGATTCTGGAACTTGGAGTTCCTATGAACAACTTGTGTAAACAAACACAAACTGTCATAAGGCGATTGAGAAGAAAATTTCCAGTAAATAATGCAAATCAATATTACACTCAAAAGCTAACCCTACCCCCCCGCCCCCCTAAAAAAAGAAAAAGAAAAAAAAAACCCTAATCCTAAACCCCAAAAAAACCTAACGCTAAAAGCTAAAATAAACTCAAAAGCTAACCCTAAGCATATAATGCACATGTGTAGTACACATATAATGCAAATGTGCAGTACAACTTTTTTTTGAAAAAAAAAAATTATACAACAAAAGTAGCGATATTTTGTAAAAAATTGGTATGTTTTTTAGGTTTTTTAGTTTTCTCATTTATATGTAGTTTTCTCATGACGTTCTCCCTATATATATATATATATATATATATATATATATATAGGGTAATGTTCAAATGAAAACCACTAGTTATTGTGAAAACTCGAAAACTAATTAAAAAAGCCAAAAAAACATACCAATTTATTTTTGCATACTAATTTTCGCCATTTTTTATATATAAAAAAAAATTTCAAAAAAAAAAAAAACTTTTGCATACTAATGTGTGTATGTGTACTACAAATGTGTATTATTACACATGTGTACTACAATTTTTTTTTTTGAAAAAACTTTTTTTTAAATATAAAAACCTTCGATTTTTATAAAAAAAAATTGAAAAAAAAATTTGGTGTGTTTTTTAGGCGTTTTTTAGTTAGTTTTCGAGTTTTCACCATAAAAGTGGTTTTCATTTGAACCATCCCCACTATATCTATATATATATATATATATAGGGTAACGATCCGTTTGTAACCACCCTTTTTGTGGTGGTGGGGGGGGGGGGGGGTAGGTTTTTGGCTTGTGGTGGGGTGGTGTTTTAGGTTTTTGGGTGGTGGTATGGTGGGTTTATTTTGGTTTTGTTCATATTGGTTCTCATGGTTCTCGCGATAAGGGTGGTTCTCGAATGGACCCTACCATATATATATGTATATTGCGAAAACCGTGAGAACGAATGAGAACACTAATCAAAATCAAATTTTTAATACAAATCTCATTATATATTATATAATAGTCTAATTTGCAACATTTTGTTGCAATAGATGTTGTACACCATGCTTTGTTGGTGTTTTGTGCATCCAATAGTTACACCATTGTTTCATTTTTGTTTGTCCCATGGTTGGTTGTTGTGTGATCTTCTTATCACGCAACAAGAGAGAGAGAGAGAGAGAGAGACAGTACAGAGATAAACAGAAGAGAGAAAAAACTAAACAGAGTCGCCGCTTCTCCGACGATTGGCCGAGCTCCGGAGCATGTGTAACAACTCGACTTTTCGGGTCACTACCTGTATATGTCATTTCTTGCTTAATTACTTGTACTCCTGAGATTCCGATTATCGATAAGGGTTTAAACTACATTTTTAAACTATATTTTACAACGCGTTCACAACGCTTATTCAAAATGCAGTTATCGCATTTAACGCAGTTTACAACGCATACTATTTAAACGCATTTTATCGCTTGATTAGACTAAACGTTATCGCAACGCAAACTCAACGCAACTCGAAACACAGATTTACTTTTATGCATCTTAGGTATTATTTGTGTTATTTGTGTGATTACTTGTTTAATGTTATGTGGTTCTCTCAACGCAACACTTACTCGCAACTCGCTTAAGCGCAACGCAACGCTTAACGCACGAAACGAAAGTTGGAAAACTAACTGTTAGACCCTTAAAGGTTTATGAATAAGTAGTTTAGTGGATTAGTAGGAGTGTTGGGTTAATGATTGTAAATGAGCTTTTTGGGTAGTTATGGGCCTAGGGTTTAGGGAGCATCCTCCCTAATCCCCTTTATAAATAGTAGCTTATGTCATAGGTGCATGGTGGTGGTTTTGGATAGATCTTGTATTAGACAATCATCATTGTATGCAAGATTGGAAGCTTTTGAATACAAAATCATCTTTCTTTCATCTCTTTATTTCTTTGCAACTTGTTTGTGTGATTCCGCAACCTTACGAGTTGTGCGATATAATTGAGATCTCGGTTTCGGGACTTACAATTGGTATCAGAGATTACGGATTACGGACAACATAACAGCATCACGGATGATTTCGGATGATCTCAGACCAGAGATCATCATCACGGATGATCTCGGACTATGAGATTCCCATCTCGGATGATCTCGGATGGAATGACTGTGTCATTCCGGATGAAGAGGTCCATCCGAGATGACCCCCATCATTCCGGACCTTGACCAGTTTTGAACTGAGCTTTTGACTTGAACCTTTTTCTAACCTGGACCTTTGGACTGCTTTTCTGGACTGCTTTAATGACATGTTTTACTTGTGTTTGAATTTTTGACGTATTGATTTTATTAACTCGTCATTAACTTAAATACAAGTTAACATTTGTTTTAAAAATGATCTAACGTCGACAAATTAGTGCAGAAAATGGCCGGTGCGATGATGCAGGAAAAGAACCAACGGAAGTTGGAAGTTAATGAGTTTCATAATCAAGCAGGCTACTTGTCGGATCCTGCAGCATATCAAATATAGCTATTTGGATCTCTAATCAGGGGTCTGAAAAATTGTCCTCTCACTCACGCTTTAAGAGCAGAACTAGTCATGTGCAACAGCTGCATAAATACCTTTTGGAACATCGCAAAGATAAACAGACAAAGTGTAGGTTCGATTGAAGAAACAGTACAAAAGACGAAGATTATTGTGACAGAGGCAATAATATGAGAAGTCTTAAGACTGGGAGATCAGGAGCATCATCCTACATCATATGGTCAAACCAGAGTTCAAGCTGCACTAAGAATGATGAGCTATGAAGGTGGATATCCTACAGTCCTGAAGAAACTATTTCCACCGTATTGGAGGCTTTTAGTTCATTTTTTCCTTCAATGCATTGCTGAAAACAAGGGTGGATTTGATCAGCTCAACAAGACGCAAACTTCTGCTATTGTGGCATTAGTGAATGGATGGGATTACAATTTTTCAGCTTTCATCTTTGATAATATGAAAAAAATGCTCGATGATCCAAAAAATAAGATTTTCATGCTATACCCGAGGTTCATTCAGATGATTCTTGACGATCGATACCCAACGTTAGTCAAGGGTCTAAATTTCATTAACTTAAAGCCAATGGGGCCAGGATGTTTTGAGAACGCATGTAGAAATAAAAGAGCCAAACATCATAATTTTGAGGGAAGGTTTGCACTTGAGAAGCATGGGAGATTTGCAGATGCTGTGCAAGGAGCTCCTATTGCCCCAGTTCCTCCAGTCATCCCTGTTGCTCCAGTTCCGCCTCCAAGCAATGTGCAAATTGCGGAAGAGCATGATGTACAGCTCATGCAACAAGAACAACAGGCAGCTGATGATGATGATGAAGTTAAATTTATTGATTCAGAAACAGAAACAGGCTCAACTGAAGAAACAGATTCTGAAAGCGAAATAGAGATAGTGATGTCTGATAAGGAAGAGGATGACGTTCACAAACCTGTGCCCATGACCTCTGAGAATCTAGTAGCATTACTTCTAAGTTTACAGGGTGGTGATGGAAACCCTCCATCACTGCTGATGTTCAAGAAACTGCTACTGTCACATCACAAGCTGAAATGGAAGTAGAAGCAACTGCTGATGTTACTGAAGAATCAGCTCTAAAGAAACAAAGAACCAACACCGCACCTAATGACACTCATTCTGGGCCTTCAACTGCTCCTGGGTCCATTCCTATCACTGATCCTTAACCTGATCCACTAACAACAGATGCATCGAAGAAAACAAGCTTAGAGGACTTAGATTTATATGATTTCAAATTTGATTTTGAAACTACCCCTCATAGCCAGGCAGTTCTAGTGGTGGTGTTCGATTTGAAGCAGGAAGCTCAAGTGGGGGAGGCAATACCGAGCATGATGAAGCAGCTTTTTGTTATGCGGCTGAGAAACGTCAGATCTTTGAAAGCGAAAGTGATAGTGATGAAGATGAATACGTTAAAAGATTAAAAAGGCGTGTGGTCGTATTGGAACAGGATGCGGAGCTAAAGAATGCTCAGATCATTTCTCTCCAACAAGATGCTGAATTGAAAGAAGCCCAGATCTCATCACTGCAATCACAACTCACCAACAGAGATATCACCATAGATCAACTACAAGGTGATGTAGGGATGTTGATGTCGACTGTCTATGATCTGAAGGAAAAACTTGTGAAGAAATTTGGAAATGAGTTTGTGGATAAAGAAGATGGCAGCTTTATGTTGGAAGATCAGAACAAACTCCAGAGTAAAAAGCAACAGCACATGCAGCAGTTGAAGCCGAGCGAGCAGCAGCACTAGAGGCTTATTTGGCTGCCAAACCAAAGAAGCTAAGCAGCAAGTCCAAGAAGAGGAGAGAGCAGAAAGAGAAAGAGAAACAAAGCAAGAAGCAATTACTAGTAATGAAGAATCAGGATCTGAATCCTTTAGATGAGAACTTTCAGCTAAAGGATCCCTCTAAGAGGCCAGACAGATTGGTGATGGAATTAGGATCTTCTCATTATGATGAAGTCGGGAACAAATAAGAAGTGGCATGTTGGAGGTATGAACCAGAAAAATAGATGTGGCTGATTACTCGAAAGAGTGGGCATAGGGAGTATTATGGCAAGGAAACTCAATTTGAATCATGGACCCAAATTGACTTGAAAAGTCTGTTACGTGCTCCCTACTTTGATCTAGATCTGAGCAAGAGAGGCAGGGGTTGGGCATTCCACTCACGTCTTGAAAGAGAAGTAAGAACGAACCTACTATGAAGACTGCTGAGCCAACAGTAAGGAGAAACCCTGGAGTGCGTGATCCTCATACCAAACGCACTATCAAATCAGTTATCTGGCCTCCCACTAATAAAGAGAAGATCATTAAGATCATTCCACTCTCCAGGAAGTTTGAGAAGGGAATCCTAAAGAACTTTAAGTTCTGGGCTTATGATCCAAAGATGGCAGAAGCTGTTATAGTTACTGAAGAACAATCCATTAGGATTCTTAACTCGTATGATTTAATGAGCTTTCATAAAGAAGATATCCTGGTTCTCAGCGCACATCAAATCCGAACGAATGAAAAATATGAAGAATGTGCTAAAGCTTGGACGAGTACTGCTGTAAAAATTCTGAATCATCATCTGTTTGCTCCAGATCAAGACGAAGATGGTCCTCAGGTGTGATGCAGCTACTGATCCAATAAACCTAGGGGGAGATTGCTAGACCCTTAAAGGTTTATGGATAAGTAGTTTAGTGGATTAGTAGGAGTGTTATGTTAATGATTGTAAATGGGCTTTTTGGGTTGTTATGGGCCTAGGGTTTAGGGAGCATCCTCCCTAATCCCCTTTATAAATAGTAGCTTATGTCATAGGTGCATGGTGGTGGTTTTGGATAGATCTTGTATTAGACAATCATCATTGTATGCAAGATTGGAAGATTTTGAATACAAAATCATCTTTCTTTCATCTCTTTATTTCTTTGCAACTTGTTTGTGTGATTCCGCCACTTTACGAGTTGTGCGATATCATTGTGATCTCGGTTTCGGGACTTACACTAACTCGCACAGCACGGCTGTCCGGATGACCATCCGATCGGATGGCCATCCGACCGGACGCCCATTCGATACTTCTCTCCACCGCCTTAACTCCTCCTCTCACACTATAAATAGCACCCGTACACAACTGTTCACTGATGTGACATCTCCATCCGACCAGCATGCACTCCAGTCACTTTCAAGCACTATTTCCCATGATTCAAGGCTATTTCGTAATTGTTTCTCCTCAAATCTTGTACTCTCATCATCACTACACACTTCTCCATCATCTTCTCCATCAAAATCACACATTTTCTTCACGATATCACCTGATTTGGACTGCTTGAAGGTGAATCTCACTCGGTTGCGTATGCAAACTGTTGTGTGACGTCACCTCATCAAGATTGGTCCAGATCTAAAGGATTTCGACACTATTCAACACGAATCTCAACAAGATCTCAACATTTTTCAACTGCTTTCTACTTTTCTTCAAACTTTCTTCAACATACTACTCAAAACCGATGGAATCTGGACTCATTCAGACTCTCTACTCACTTTCTAGTTGAGAGGCGGCTTGAAAACGGATTTCCACCGAAGAGATGACCGATTAACGGGTTGGACATGAAATCCCATCAGGAACAGTGAATCTGATCGAATGGGGTGATTCCCATCCGATCAACTGAGCTAGACCATGGTGTGTTTCCATTGTTTGACACGTCATCACGCCGTCTCCGTTAAAAACTCAAACTTTTGAACTTAGAAAACATTTTGAAATTTTCAAAAGACAGTTGTCTACTCGAGTGGCCATCCGATCGAATGACCATTCGAGCAAGTGGTTTGTCCTTTATAATATTCCTTGTTTGAAACAATTTAACCAAAACTTCAAACTACTAGTTTCCTGATCGAATAACCATCCGATCGAGTGGCCATCCGTCCGGATGACCATCCGACCGGATGACTTGGAATCTGTATTGTACATTATTTAAATGCTACAATAAAAACTTCAAAAGTTTTCAAAACGATTTACAAACACCCACACCTCAGTCGAATGGCCATCCGTTCGAATGGTCGTCTGCTCGGATGACCATCCGATTGAATGGGCACACATCCGTTTGGATCATCATCCAAACACTCCACCATTCGACACTCTGTTCCGCACTATTCAACGCTTACGCTACTATTCTATGCTCAGGCTAACTCCAACACGCTCCCTTCAATTCAATCAAGTTGTTGTTACTTGTTAAACACCTACTGTGAGTATACTCGAACCTATTTTCTTTTAACGCACTTTTGGGTGTTACATACATTCTATATCAAAACACAACGACACACAATGCAAACACTTTACAACGCTAACCGCTCCCGCATGTTATTTGTGTACTTTGAATGCTTGTACTATGCTTAGACAGTGTTACACTCTACCGCCTCTAGCAACGATAGTTCTATAGTTTGGAATCAGCACCTGTTGTGGACAAGAGTTTCTAGGGATCACATCGCTTTACTTCACTTGTCCGCTAGACATGTGTTGCGCATACTCTACAATGCAGTCTTGTGGTTAAGTGTGAACATAGTTTTGATAGTTACTTGCTTTGCCCGTTACATGATACATGCTAGTTATGCATAAACGCTTATCGATATACGATATGCTACCCAAACTTTTGTACTCACCTTTACATTTTATGTATTAACTCTATTTTAACGTATGTGACAGGTTGATAGGATGATATGCTTGCTGAATCGAGTAGGAAGTCTAGAAACTTCACTAAATAAATCTGAGTTGTCGGAACTGTGTTAGATTGATATTTGTAACGACTATTTTGATTTATATGTTTGATGGTATGGGACATGAAATGTTAAATATAATGACATTAATAGTAGTTATGGATTTTTGTGAACAATCTGTTTCGCTCAGTGCCACGCCCCGATGTTTCCGCCATCGGTTGGGGTGTGACAGCGTGGTAGGCCTCAATTAACTGAACCAAGAGTAAGGAATCTCCTAGTGGTGGTGATGTTTGCAGACGTGGCGGCTAGGGTTCCGGTGACCCTAGATGGTGCGGTAGCGTACACACGATGGCAAGAGGCTATATGCGCGGACATACTAAATCCACATCTTGCCATCTTGCCATTTAGGCCCTTTATGCCTACTTATAAAGAAAGAACGAGAAGAATGAAAGGAAAGTGAGACAGAGGGGGTGATCTGATCAAAGATGGAGACTTCTATTGTTACTGAACCAGAACCAGTTGCGGGTTTTTTGGGGGTTTCGCTTCTGAGCAAAGATGGCGACTTCTATTTTTGCCTGACCAAGAACCATAACTATAGGGAATTAGGTCGTGTCTTAGGATTGACCTAGTCTATAGTCTAAGTACCAACAGACCGCTCTGTGTGAACCCGGTAGGGGTGTTACACGAGCCTACTCTTGATACTCTCGCTCGAACTCGCGAAAATTACATCTTTGCGCGGACACCGCATACTACAGCTTCGTGCAAAGACGACCTTTCCTAAGGTTGGATACTATTTGTCTTTCCTAAGGCTAACACAATACACACATTTTCGAAAACACTCGCATAACACAACCGAGTGGTTGGATCGAGATTAGGTGTGAAAACCCAGAAATCTTGATCAAGTTGCTCACTCTACGCGTATTTTTACTCTTTGCATGAGAATCTTTCGCCGAATCAGGAGTGAAATCCACATTTCGACGAAATTCTCCGTCTCTATCCCATAGTTTTATCGCACTTTCAGGAACAAGTTGTTAAGTTAGGGGTGAAAACCCGCACCTTAATGACTAGTTCCAATTCCTACTTTGATTTTACAAAACTCTCACCAAAGTCTTGATGGATTCCAGTGGCTTGATTCATGTAGTAACTGAAAGGATGCGTGCCGTTCGCCATGTTTTGGCGAGAGCACAGTCTATTAGGCCAAGGCGTGCACTCGAGGTCGTTGTGAATAGTCAAATCACTTTGGGTAGTCGATGTCTAACACCTGAGACAATCTATTTCGATTTTAAGCCCGCAATCGCTGATTTTACGCGCTATCGATTTTATGTGTTTTATGTGGTTAAATGTTTATATATTTTTATTTTGGAGGTTTTACGCTTTATCGTTTTTCAATTCCCGCTGTAATATAAAGCTCAGGAGCACGCCGCACTTGCAATCTAAAATGCTAACCAAACGCAAACCCAAACTATGAACTCCTGTGCGCTACACTCGACGCTTATTTTGCTCGCTTACGCTACTCGCAACTCTCAAACGCGCTTCGCGAAACTTGAACGATAGGTGACTACGTGCAAAATATGTAGGTGAATACATGCAAAATATAGGTGAATACGTGCAAAATATGTGCTTACGTGGATTATGTGCTCCTACGTGCTTATGTGCTTATGTGCCTATGTGGTTTATGTGCCTACGTGTTTGACGTATTCTTGTGCTTTACATAAAGGAGGATGATTGTAAAGCGATACACTTTTCAAAACTAAACCCGATATAATCGAATCTCGTCTAAATCCTCTAACGATGTCTGCTGCAGACAATGTCATCATTTGGATCGCACACCTCACGTGCTGCTCGATGCAACCATGTTGACAAGCGCATCGCTTCACTGGTAGCTAAGGAAATGGCAAAGGTCATACCTCAGATCGTCATTGAGATTAATGATGTCAACAGCAAGTCCTCCGTTGAATCGAAGAGTGTAACAATCCTCAATAAACCGACACCCTCATAATATTTCCGACACCCTAGTATATTTCAAAATATCCCAATATATCCCAAAATACACCCCATACGCGAAAACGGGCCTCAAATACATTAAATAGTATTAAAAATAATTAAAAACAAGAAAGTTAAGTTGAGGCGGGCCGCGTAACCTCACCTCAACCCTTACGCGGGCGGTTTAAAGGTTAAAAACCTGATTTCTGTGATTTTTAAGTTTAGGCGGGCCGCGTAAGACCCTCCCCCCCGTTAGTTAACGCGGGCCGCGTAAGATCAAGATAGTGGCGCAGCCTGGTGATGACACGTGTCATCATCATGGCGAGCCTAGTAGATGACCCAGACAAGCTACCCTGTTGACCAGGGTTGACGCGGGCCGCGTAAGCCCTGTGCTTGTGTTACGTGGGCCGCGAGAGGACCAGACTCAGCAACTATATAAGCAGGCCATCGGGTTTCATTCGGAATTCGCTCACAAACGTTTCTCAATCTCAATTTATGAATATTAGGCATAATACGCGGGTATTATACCCCCTAATTAGCGAAGTTCTGCTCCGTTGTAAGTATTATAACCCCTGGATACGTATTAGATACGCTGCCCGATTGATCTAGGGTTCCGTAACGGCTGTCGTGGTTCTGCCCGACGTAGTCGTTGGAATGCCGTCTCGGGGAGGGTATTACTAATATTAAAATGGGTTATTATACTAACGCGTGTGCATTTGTATAAATTTTAGATTATCACCAGGAAACCCTTACGGAATATCTAAGACAGCAATGTGAGTTGGTCCACTTTTTGTAAATCTTTTTGTTAACCGTTTTACAAAACCTTAAATACTTTTCCATGCGAATAACAGTTATTGAGTATTTGTAAGAATACAATTATGATGAGTATGTTGGGTTTTGTATACAAAATTTGTTACCACCTGGTCAAGGAGTAACATTTCCACAAGTCGGGTTCGACAGTACCATGGATGTTAATTGATATGTCTTGGAAACAAATATAATTGCGGGATCGCCCTCAATACTGTACACTGGTATTTGTTTTTACTTAAACTTGATTAAACTGGGATTCACTCACCAGTATTTCCCACTGACAAATGTTTTAAAAACGCGTTCCAGGTAACAAAATGTGAAAGCCAAATAGAAGCCAGCTGGACAGCACTGAAGGCTTGGAAAAGTGGCAATAAAGTTAACTAAAAATAAAATAGATGTTTTTATTAAATAAATAGGATTTATTCCTATGAAAACATGTGTACTATGAACTTAGGTTTTAACCCATTTGTTTAATACTATGAAAATGTGGTATTTTACTCTGAACAAATATTTCGTAACTACGGTCCTGATGAAAAATTCCGCTGCCAAATTAGACAATACAAGATACCACCGAAACTGGCTCGCGGCCACCCGTTCCCGGGGATGTGGGATCAGGGGTTGTGACAGGAGGTGGTATCAGAGCTAAGCCAATGATTCAGCCACAGAGGTGTTCTGCTGACATCAAAATGTAAAGTGTTAGGAAATAAATTATGGAAATACGTACATAACTGTATTTTATTGCTATGTGTTATTTGACTATTTGTTAGTTTACAGTATGAGTGACCAAGGACCATCTGACGCGTACCGTCAATTGTCTGGTTCGCCTAGAAGCGAAGGCAGCTCCACTTCTCAGCCTGCCCTCTCAGGGTATTCTGCTGATACGGAAGAAGGAATCATTGTGTTTAAGGCTCAGTCAGAAGAGTGACGGGTGGTCCATAGGACAACCCTTAAAAGGTTTAATACAATGCACATTCTATACTCATTACGGTTAATTGCTTAAACTTGGTAACCACTAGATGATTGCTTGTTGTAGGTGTTTAAGTGCTCAAAGTGCGGGTTTTAGGCAGATGGGATGGATGCTAGATGATGGTGGAAACAAGGAGTGAAGATTCCACTTGAATTGAGGCAAACAAGAAGGAAAATAACATATAGCACCGTAACCTACGGCACTTGCCGTAGGCTACGACTTCCACCCTTTGTTAAAAGTCCCCGCCGTAAGACAGAGTTCAACTGCCGTAAGACAATGTTGGCCGCCGTAAGCTACGGAAGGCGGCGTAGCTTACGGCGTGCTGTTGACTTTCTCACATCTGCTGACCGCCGTAAGCTACGGCGGGCGTCGTAGCGTACGGCGCCGACTGTTCTAAAATTGTAACTTATGCATTAAAGGGCCACTTGATGATGTTTTATGCTGTCTTATCATTTGGTTTCGGTTACACTTGGCTGGACACACAAATTTAGAGCATCTTTGGAGACCTTGAGCTTGAAGAACATTGGTGAATCTTGGTTTTGATTGTGTTTGATTTTCATGAACATTGAAACTAGTATGGTAATGTTGATTGGAGCCATGAGTGGCTAAACAATTTGTGATTATCCTGGATTGAAGGTTTGCTTGAGACATTTCATGTTTGAATTCCTAATTTCTAGAATAACAATCTTTATCTTTATGGTTTGTTTGTTATGGTGTGTGATTGTTTGTTAGTAACTTGTTAATTCTTGCATTGAACTAATTAGAAACCATACGTTCTTGATGCCGTTGGCAATCGAGATATCATGGGTATAGTTAGGCTTGGGTAAGGGTTGATTGATCATCGGGTAACAACCTCACGTTCTAGGAATCTGAGTGCTTAGTCCCCTTTCATCACTGCAAGTAATCACATACGAACTATGTCTATGTAGTTCTTTCTAGTGGAATGATAACATGAATGTCAATTGAAACCGGAAATCTAGGATGATCATTTGTCTCTAATTTTCTTACAACCAAATCTTTTCTCTTGCAATTTAATTAGTTAAATTTAGTTCTAAAACCAATTCACTCAAATCAACTCTTGAATTTTACTTTATTTGCAATTAGATTAATTCAGTCAAGTTAGATAATCTTTTAAATAACACATATTCCACAAACTCCCTGTGTTCGATACCCATTTACCGCTAGCTAATTAGTTGTATTTGGATTAAATTTGATTGAGACTTCGACCTCACGTCAAATTTGGGCGCCGTTGCCGGGGAGTAGTGCGCAACGTGTGTTATCTTTGATCCTTTTTAGTTTGTTATTTTTCTAGTGTGCAGGTATTTACAGGTGCATGCGTACTAGAAGCTCTCACAAGCTATCACCATTGGCATTTGATCCGGAAATTGAGCGAACATTAAGAGGGAACAGAATTTTGCTAAGAGAGAACAGAATCAACGGTTCACCAACAACACCAACTACACCAATCACGACAATTCGATACATGGATCCACCACCACCACCCACTATGGGTGAACTTATACCACCTTTCATACCATCATCCACTCAACCTTCACCAAACACTACCATACCAAACACCACTACCAATCCTATTTCACCTCATGATGTAACACCAACTAACACCACCCAACCCATTACCACTCAAGAAGAACCTACACTCACCTTTAATCCTTCTACTACAATTCCACCATTCACTCATTTCTTCCCAGTTTCAGGACAATCATCCTCAACCTATACATTACCACAAGGTTCAACTGTCGTTCATGCTACTTCTACATTTAGACCATCGAACCAGTCGGGTTTGCAATATACGACCCTTCCATTTGGGCAATCATCGGGTATAGGAGGAGATGGATATGAAGAAGGATATGAGGATTTTTAGGGTTATGAGGAAGAAGGATATGCATATATGGGTGATGGGGAACAAGGGGAACTTACTTACGTTCAAGGGAAAACTCAAAGAATGCCAAATGTTGGTGGGTTTCAACAACAACAAATTATACCACAACATATTCGGCCAAGGCCAAAAGGGCCACAAGTGCAACGTCCTATACCATTGCAACAAGTTCGTCCGCAAAACGTACAACCTCAATTCCAAAGGCCAATTCAACACCAACCGATGCCACAACAACAATTTCAACCACATGTACCACAAGGGCCTATGCAAAGGCCAATGGGTCCTATTCGACCAAGGGTTCGGTTGGGTGTGCCAAGAAGGCATCTTAGAGAACATGAGAGAGGCATTGAAGCACATTTTAGACCGGTAATCACTCACAATCCTTCACTGGTAGTTATTCCTCACAATGATTAAGGGAGGACCTTTGAAGTGAGAACCAATTCATTGCAAAGTTTGCCGAAGTATAAGGGTCTAGCAACGGAGGAACCTTATTTTCACTTGGAAGCTTATGACTCAATTTGCAACACTTTTGGGAGTCAAGGATTTTCGGCCGACGATGTCAAATTGGTATTATTCCAATTTTCTCTAGAAGACAAGGCAAAGAAGTGGTTTTACACTCTACCTTCAGCATCTATCTATACATGGGCGGAGATGCAACAAATATTTTTAGATGAATTTTACACCGCCCAAAAGACCAATGATGCTAGGAAGGGGTTGAGGAGCTTTCAACAACAACAAGGTGAGATGTTTCATGAGGCCTTTGAGCATTTCAACATGATGATTAAGAATTTCCCTCACCATGGGATTGAACTTTGGGAATTGATGAACGCTTTCCATGAGGGGTTGAGTGCCGAAGACGCTCGCGACTTGATGTCTATTACCGGTGGCACTTTTGGTACGAACTATGAGCAAGACGATTGGGAGTTTTTGGAGCAAATGGCAATTACATCAAAGAGGAAAGCTCAAGAATCAAGGAGAGCACGACCGGCCGTAACCCGAACTCAAGTGCATGCGGTCGACGATGGTAATGTACAAACCTCTAACCAAATTTATGATGTTTGTGCCATTTGCAATGAAATAGGGCATGCAGCTGAAAATTGCCAAGGAGCGGTAGAAGGGCAATATGAGGAAGTTCATGCGGTACAAAGTCAAGGAGGGGGTGGTAGAAACTATAACATGAATTCTAACACTTATCACCCCGGGTTGAGGAACCACCCAAATTTTCGGTATGGGAACCCTTCAAATCAAGCTAACCCGAATTTTCAAGGAAGTCAAGGTAACTTTGGTTCGCGCCAACCTTACAACAATCAAAGTGGATATAGAGGTGGGAACAATCAAGGATACCAAAAACAATATCAAACGGGTCAAGAACAAGGGGGGTCTTCGGGTGGAAACGAGATGATGGATATGTTGAAGAGCATGCAAGCGGAAATGCAAAAGAGAAATCAAATGGATGATGCTCGTGTACAAAAAGATGAGGCCCGAGACAAACCAATCCAAACTTTGACCACCCAAATGGGTCAACTCGCAACCGAAGTGGCGGAATTGAAGAAAAGCAAAGGTCAATTACCAAGCGACACTAAGGTAAACCCTTCTCATAATACTTCTAGAGGTAACAATGTTAATATTCATCATGTAAGTGTTTTGAGAAGTGGGAAAGAGTATAAAACCAATCCTTCACCGGATTTGGTTGATGGGGTGGTTGAAGACATAACGGGTCAATATTGTGAGGAAGAAAATGAACCAACTATTATTTCTTCTAAAAAACCCAATTTTGAAAAACCCGATATTAATAAAGAAAATGAAAAGAAAAATGAAGATGAGGGATCGAGTCAAGTACCATTTCCCTCGGCTTTATTAGATCCGGGTAAGAAAATTTTTATTTCAAAACGGGGTCCTCAAAAGGAAGAAATGTGGGAGGTTTTCAAACAGGTTAAAATCAATCTTCCTTTACTTGAAGCAATTAAACAGGTACCCGCTTATGCCAAGTTTTTAAAGGAATTATGTACTCAAAAGAGGCAACAAAAAGTGCCTAAATTGGTTGACTTGACAGATCGGGTAAGCGCGGTTTTGAAAGGAGATCTTCCTCCTAAGCT
>JARYGA010047194.1:0-20479 GCA_030545235.1 Helianthus tuberosus | reverse complement strand
AAGAAGCTCAACAACGATATCGGCAGTTGAAGAGAAAGGGATCAAAGGGCTGTTTTTTTAAATAAAAGTGTATAATGGATATTTTTTTTTTCTAGTAACTTAGACATATGTTAGGGGCTGTTTGGTAGCCTGTTAATGACCATTCAGATGCTACCTCTTAATGGTTTAAAACCTCTGAATGAATAAGAGGTAACTTCAAGTCTGAATGGTTAAGAGGTAACCTCTGAATGGTAAATCATCACATGTCACATTCTACCTTCTCATTGGTAAAATTCTTAATGGTTCTATTAAGAGGTAGCCTCTTAATGACCATTCAGAGGCTACCAAACAGCCCCTTAGTGTAAGAGGCAAAGTCGAATTCTATAGGACCAATCCTTATGAAACCCATGAAATATCTTAAATTGACGATCACAACCTCATATATATTTAATATTACAAAATAAAGAATATTGAAATATCCATCATTAAAAGTGTGTGTATATATCATCACTAGGATTCCATTAGCTAGCGTTTGGTATGCAGAAATGAGAGGTGAAATGAAATGGACCATTGAGAATGAATGAAGAAAAGAGTGTTTGGTTGGTCGATGGAATGGAATCGCCCATTCCAAAATGCATTCCATTCCATCAAAATCATTCCTATTGTCCCCCCTGTTTTTTTTTTCCATTCCATTCACTCTTCACCATTCATTAACAACACCACAACCCACTACTGTTGCCACCACCCACAAACCACTGTCATCCGCCGTCACCCACCTTCGCCACCACCCGTCGCCGCCGCCACCCGCCACTGCCTTCACCCGCCACCGTCGTTGCCGCCACCCACCGTCGTCGCAGCCATCCACCATCGTCGTTGCCACCTCTGATCACCGCCACCACCCACCTTCGATCATCGTCGCCACCATCGCCGATGCCACCTTCGATCACCATCGCCGTCGCCACCCACCTCCGCCATCGCTATCAACCACCACCACCCAACGCCACCACCGCTACCACCTTCCACCACCGTCACCGCTTCTACCACCTCCAACCACCGTCGCCACCCACCACCACCATCGCTCTCACCACCCGTCGTCGTCTCCACTCGCCACCGTCTCCACCCACCACCACCGTCGGCGCTACAACTGCCACCTATCACCACCCACCATCGCCGCCCACCATCGCCCACCACTATCCAATTTTATTCCTTCGTCTTTTCTCCCATACCAAACAACAAAAAGTAATGGTTCATTCCATTCTCACATTGTAACCAAACAAGACATGGAATGGTAATGATCAATTTCATTACCTCATTCATTCCATTACCTCGTCCATTTCATTCCCCCGTCCATTCCATTACCCCATACCAAACAGACCCTTAGTGTTTGATTCGGCAGTTTACCCCGGTTAGTTGAAGTGGAGTGTTGCAGTAGTCAATTAGTTTTTGCGTTTGCGATCCGATGCCCATAACTAAGTTCAACTCTGAAATATTATCACTAGGATTACAGTCCTCAAACCAATCAGTAGTCGATGGTATGTAACATTCGTCGATTGAATCTTTCTCAACCTTGTTTCTTCTTCTGTAGACCTTTGTGGTATCCACAGGTGGTATTGTGAATTCATCTGTCGTAGGCTGATCTGTCATTTATAATGCGATGATGTTTTCTTGTACTGCAGCAGCCTCGTGTAATGGGATGTTGTCATTGAATAGGTATGTCAATAACGTTGAAGTCTGTTGATCATGCTGATTTATGTCTTCTAATGGGGTGTCAGAGCCTATTCATTTTGATGATCATTGGTAATGATGTTGTCCGAGGCTGTCGCATGCTGTTGATCCCGCCGATTTAGGTTTTCATCATCCACACGCTGATGGTTTTCATTGCCATGCGTTTCTTCATCCTTGTCAAATTCAACATAATCTTCAACATCTGACAGCGGCCCATTGTTGTATGTATATACTTTTCCATATCGTCAATCATACGAGATGTTATATACTTTATTATAGGCAGTTCGACAACTTCATTGAAAATTTGGTGCCTTTTGTTGTATTCATGGGTGTACAGAAGCTGCATATAAATGTGTAAAAAAATCAAATGATATTAACAATGATGTTTTAATTAACATTTTAAAGATGTTCATAAAACATACTGACAGAAATGCAACAGGCCCATTGTATTGTGAGCCCAGTTTTTTCCAACCTTGCCTAGTTCGTTTAAGTGATTCTAAAACAAACAAGCACCAATCCAGCTTCGAAATGTCTTCCTCTTTGTCAATGGCAAGCAGAAAACTTTGTTTAATTGTTGTTGACTTTGTAATCTCTACAAATAACGTGTTCCAGTAGGCTAAAAAATTTAACTTGAATAACCTGTCGCCATTTGTTTGTTTTCTCATAGCTTTTGCAACCAATGAATGAGTAATTCTGTTGTTGTCAGGCCACTGGTTTTTGAACTCATCAATAGTTGTCTCGACCCCATCAGTAGCAGTATTTTTTTTAACTATCGCACCTTTCCGAGACTTATTTTTTTCAAGTACCGGATTTGATCCTTTTGGAATACCAAACACATCATATACTGAATCTCTCGTGATTCGTATCTTATGATTTCCGATGTTTAGTGTGTTGTATTGCTCGTCATAGTTTCGTAGGAGCCAAAAACCTAGATATGTGCTTATATAACTAACCTTTATATCAAGACAGGACCACATCCCATGCTTTTGACATCCGCTATCTGTGCTTTTGTAAACTGTCTTATTGTATCCAAGAAAGCAGAAAGACTACACCTAAGACTTAATGCCTCATGATAATATGCATAGTACGGGCTTGGTTCCGTCCTAATTGGTTCCGCTACTTTAATCGTCTTTTTACTCTTTGTAGGACCATCTGTCTGTCTTGTTTTGACGGTTTGATCTTCTTTATGGGCTCCTCAAAATCATCACCATCTTCATCAGTTATAGTATTTGTCATCTTTTTTGTGTTTTCGGCCTTTTTTTCAAATCTTGAATTGGTGCTTCATAATCATCATCATCTTCAACATTTACTTTCTTTAGCCTTTTATTTAACTTTAACTTTCGAGGTTTGTTTGTTATCATCGGCTGATTGTGGGGTGGGGGGGGGGGGGTTCAAAATCATCATCATCACCAGCACCCCCTACATACATATTTCAAATAAAAAAAATCACGCACGTTACTTTTTCAAATCACAACAAGCGTGATTATTTTCATAGCTTGTGTTACCAAAATTCTTATAAAAAAACATTTGACCGAGGCAGGTATAAGCAAAAATCATTAAACTCCACCAATTTACATACCCGTCAAGTCAGCAATATCATGTTAAAAAACGGATGAAGATGATGAACATGATGATGATGAAAAGCCCCAATATCAAATAACACATACATCATTATGAGAATCATTTTCTAAAACCGCAAGTTTACAAACAGGGGGGTGAACATGATGATGATCAAAAGCCCCAATATCAAATAACACAAGTTACTAACAATCAATCTGACCAAACGCTTGTTGTGGAAAATTATGATACCAATAAGCATGTTGCCCAAATCAATTTCACAAACCACAAGTTATAAAGTCCCAAACCGAATGATCAGAAATCAAACCCTAAATTTGGGTATTTTTAGTGAAAACCTGGATTGATGTTCGTAGAGTGCACTGGATCGTTGCTTTTTTTGCTCCTCCTCTCTCTTTTAGCTACTTTTTTGTTCACCCTTAAACGAATGTTCAGTATCTGCATGATTTGTAATCGTAAAACCAATGATAAAAAAAGGGATGAACAGATGATTAAAACGAATGGTTTACCTCTTAATGCTGTAATCGTCATTGCTGTTTTCACTTCAAATCGATACTCGTTTTTATCAATTTTTTCGTCGAGCCGACATTTATACTTCATCGAGATTCTTGGGTTCTAATTTTGTATTTTGATTTGAGAAGATGATGTAGCCGGGTATTTTGATAGGATAATTACGTTTTTGCCACCGTTAATCATCATCAATTTTGTGACATCTGTGCTTGTAATCATTGTATAAACCTTAAACAGTTCAGTTATCAATAAAGCAATGTTATTTGATCCCAATATTTGTTTGTTTATGTTTGACATTTTGCATGTTTTGATTTTTGTTCAATTTCAAACTCTATATCGTTTTCTGAAGAGTTATACGCAAACCGATGCGTAAACGTAATCAGTTTAACGCGACAAACGCTCCGGAACATCAATATATGCTTCACATATCTTAAATAACCTTTACATAACTTAGAAATAAGTTTTGAAGGCTTTAGTATGGCAAAATCAAGTTTATTCGCTTACAGGGACTAATTTTGACAAACTGCGAAAGTATGACGATTCGTACTGTAACGGACATTTCGGAACATGATCATAAGTTAAACATACCCTAAATATCCTTTACATAGCTTAGAAATAGGCTTTGAGGGGTTCGGTGTGATAAAATAAACTTTTTGGTCATTCAGGGACTAAAAGCGTCAAAAAGTGCATAAGTTTGCATTTTCGCACATAAATTACGTTCTGAATACATCCGGACATCTAAAAATTTATGTAATCATTAAAATATTTTATTTTAGTGATTGGCATGATAAAATTTCATTCGTCGCGTAATTTGGATCGTTTTTCGCGTCCGTTCGTGTTTCGTCGTAATTAACCGAATAACGTGATCGTACGGCTAAACGAACCGACATCCGACATATTTTTGAGCATGTTTCATGTCCCCTATGCTTAGGCATCATTGTAGAGCCTTGAAAATGGCTTAACGGGCCTTAAACGAATCGAAAATGGCCTTAAAAGCATGCAGGGACTGAAACTGCACATTTTGAAACTTGTTGCTGAACTGACCAGCCTAGGCGGGCCTCGTAAGCTGTAGGCTTGGCCTACGCGGGGCGCGAGAGCCCCCCAGTACAGCAGAAACTTGATAACAGCTTGTTCCAGCTGTTTCCAACACTTGCAAATGGTTTTTAATAATCTATGGGCTAATTTAGGGGTGCCCATGGTTTCACAAATCAGGGGATGCATGTGTACGGCTTAGATCGAAGCCCGTTTTTCGATAAACGATCTTAAAGGTTCTCCGAAACCTATATATACCCAACCCCATTTCATTTCCAAGCACACTTTGATTCTGATTTCTCTAAGTTGGAGACTCAAAACCTTCACACCTGAGAAATCTTGGATCAAATCTCCATCGCTTGGACCTCTTGTAAGCTTCTTTCGTTCTATTATGCGTTTTTAACCGTGAAAGTCAAACAGTGTTTGACTTTCTGCTTTGACCAGTCAATGGTCAACACGAAGTTCGTTTGAACTTCGTAACGTGAGCGTAATCACGATGGTCATAGTCTTTTATGACTATACCTACTGATTACCACGTTATTTAGGCGTAGTGACGAGTCATAGTTTCGGTCAAAATACGCGTTTATGCGTATTTTGCAAACCAAACAATTCTTGGGTATCAAAACTGTTTGTTTTGATATCAAACCTGTTTTCTAAATTCGTTAAACATGTTTTAACATGTTTAGCTCGTTGCTTTAGGTTTAGTGCTTATATAGGGTCGTAAGATAAGCGGTCTAAACAACCGCTTAGACTTTCGAACCCGACCCGTTTGGTCGTTCATTAAGATCTGACCAAACACATTAGGTGACCGTAGTTGCACAGGGAATAAGCTTCTGATGTGCGTGAATTATATATATTTTTATGAAGATATTTGTTCACACAAATTTAGTTTGAAAATGGTTTTTCACCTAGAAACTAACTACACACACAAAAGGGAAAGTGTACCCGTCGGGTGGTAATATAGCTAATCGGTAAGAACCGGATATCAATCCGTGGATGCGGTGTCTCGATACTAAACTTTTGCTACTTTAAAGCCTTTTCAAATGATTGGGTTGATTTTTTTTCTAACTTAGCATGCAAATAAGTAAACTACAAAAAATTCTAACAAGAAACAATATCTAAGAAAGGGTTGCCTAAACTAAGTATCCACTAACTCACATGTGACAACAAAGAGGAAGGAGGTTGTGATGATGCAAGCTCTAAAATTAACTAAGTCCCCAATCAAGGTTTCCTAGTCTATAATTCTTAGGAAAACTAAAAATGAATTAACATTCTAATCACCTAAAAACTATTCTTTTAAGCTCACTTGCTAAGTTGATGTTAATATTTAATCATGAGTTATTTGTTTGTCAAAACTCCTAACTCTACAAATTAGGGAAAACTAATATGAACAACACACTAATCACCCTAACTTGGTTTCAAGTAGTTGGCACTATCATCATGTTCTTGATATGAACCACAAGCATGGTCATGCTAGCTAACAATTTTGGCCTAAATCATCAAACTAACAAGAACGCAAACTATAGAATCCACATAAACATCCTTATGATCTTTCCAAATCTAGATGCAAGAATTCACACATATGCTCAAATCATCATTCAATCACATTAGCAATTACCATTCCTAGTTTCATGCTATGAATCATACTAACAAGTTAACAAGATTCAATAATCATAATCTTTACATGGGCTTTCCAACACAAGATGTAAATGCTTATGAGCAAACATTCAAGAACAAGAACTTTAAGCATACACATGAACTCCAAGAACAAGATTAAATACCAACATGAAGATTAACAAGAACAATCATCACATCTACTTCCATGTTATCACATATTCATTAGCTTCAACAAAGTTTAGACAACTCAAATGTTTAGCCCATAAGGCTCATGACTACCAAATCAAGTGCAAATAAACATAAATTGTTCATAATGTAGTAACTAGTAAGCTAACCAAGTCAAAGACAAGATTTAAATGATGTTTGAGTAGATCTTCAAGTGATTAAGTCCTCTTCAAGGCCCCCTCTTGGCTCCAACAAGCTTCCAAGACCAGATTCTTGAGAGAAAAAGTCACCAAAATGCTCCAACTCCCTTCCAAATGAGCTAGAAACTCGTATTTAAGCTACTGGGAGAATAGCACGACCATGCCACCTTTTGGCACGATCGTGCTTGGCAAGTGTCAGAGCCACTTTCTTGAATGTTGACCAAGTGTGCTACCATTTTGGGAAAAATCGCGCTCAAAAGTTCCCGAGGTGGCACGACCGTGCTCGGGCATTGTCTGGTCGTGTCAGCCGATAGTGCTCGGCCATGATTCACTTATTCTTGGAAACAAGCTGATTTGGGGCCAAAATTGACCTGGCACGGTCGTGCCACCATATGGCACGGTCGTGCTCCCTTGATTTTTGATGGTGCTGGTGCTGGATGATGGTGCTGATCGAGAGTGCCGATGTCGGAGTGGCTGGCACGGTCGTGCTCCTGGGTGGCACGGTCGTGCCATATCTGGCAGTTTGCTGGAATGTTCCATTTTCGCTCCATTTTTCTCCAAAAGCCTCCGTTTCATCACCGGGCCGAAGCCCGGACCTGTATTTTCACAAACAACTCAAATGAGTACCAAAATCAATGAAAATACAAAGAGTTTTCGCATAAACGGGGCGTATTTGACGTTTAAAAGATGTATAAATTCTTATACATCAAACATCCCCACACTTGAACTTTGCTTGTCCTCAAGCAAACTAAAATCAACGAAACTCTCTAAATGGCAATCATCTCAACTAGCATTTCATAAGCACAAACAAATAACTCGGGTCAAAACAATCAAGGAGTGCTCGATATAAAGAAAGAACCGAAAAGAAATAAGTAAAATATGCTTATGAGCAATGGTCCATCTTGGAAATCCCTACAAGTTCACCAAGCATCCTCACAATGTTCACACACACTCGGCTAAATATAGGTGCACATACAATTTGTGGAGTATGTTTAGAACACTCGATGCCAAGACGATAACTATGCGATATCATAAGCTTGTGGAAGGATCAAATTTAATCACTCGGCAAAAATATAGCATAAATCATGAGGTCTTGATTGGGTTGTAACTTGGCTTGGGTTAAGGGTGTGGAAGTGGATTTTGAAAAGTGGCTAAAACGGTTGTAACCCGACGGCTCGACTAACTTGAAATACAAGAAGATAGAACTATACAACTAAATAATAACTAACCGAGAGCTAACCGACAAGTATTGCTTTTCACTCCCAAAATTGCTCTAACAAAGCCATTTGATAAGGCTTTTTCAACTATATTTCTTGGTTTTTTTTTGTTTTTTTTTTTTAAAGAATAACCCATGCTTTGGAGAGAACTAAGTACGTCTACTTAGCTAAAAACTCTTGATCATGAGGGTACATAACAACAAAGAGGAACTATACAAAACTACAAGTTAATCATCAACCGAACCGGGGTTCCAACCCAAAATGGGTTCAAAAAATAAAAGGCTAATTTGGCTAAGTGGTTAATATTTTGGTGGTTTAAAAGAAACGAACGGGAAAGGCTCAAATTGGTTTATCTATGGGAATGATATGGGTAGGGAGGTGAATATAAATGGCGAAAATAAAAAAGGTTTCCTAATGCCTCAATCACTTCTATGCTTGAATTCTTGCTTTGTGGCCTCGAAATGCATACCTAACACAAGTTCTAAATCGCAAAAGTTATCCGGCTCACTCAATCTTTGCCCGCAAAAACATGAGCAAAAATAATTCTAAAGCTATAAGGCTCAAAAATAACTCACGGAAACGGGCGTATTGGGTAAATATGCAAGGCAAACAAGTAGGTCAATCACTTGATTTTTCATGCTCAATTTTATACAAAAAACATGTTACTTGACGGTTTTCCTTACACGAGCGAACCCCCTTTTTGCGTTTACCCTTATTTATTTATCAAAAAATTTGGTGCTTATTTCGATACTTATGTTGATTTGATTAATATGCCACAAAAATTGTTAAAAGAGAGCTTTGCATTATTATTATTATTAATTAATTAATTAATTTATTTATTTATTTATTTTTTGAGATATGACAACAAAGCTCAAGCGATAGACCACCTCCCCACACTTGAATTGTACATCGCCCTCGATGTACAACAAAAAATTGAATAAGCAATGGAATTGCGAATTCAACACAAATAAAGGAAGGTAGGAACACGAAAACTCCCCTGAAACAAAAAGGCTAGAATTGGAGCAATATGAAGTAAAAAGGAGCGTCCACAATGAACTACCAATCCATCCACCAAGCCAACATCTCATCGTTTATTCAAAGAGTTTGAACCAACACTGCACATATAGCAAACAAGATCAAATTCACAAGAATATTACCCAACCCATTTTTCCCTTGCCTTTGTTTATTAATTTAACCACTACTAAAGCAATAAAAACTAACACCTACGACGGAGGGGTGTACGTACGACCGAAAATGGCACACCCCTCAAACACGAAATGATAGTAAAAAATACGAGATGGAAAGCAGGACTAAGACCTCTCGCCGGATCCCGAAGGACCGGCGTCGCTCCTGCGATCAAATCTGGATCTACGCCTAAATTGCGGCGGCGGCTGTGTGTACGGATGGTTGATTGAGTTCGCGATGTGTTGCTGCGAACCAAACAACTAGTCCATGCTGCGTCGGGACTGCTCGTACATCTCTTCCAAGAAGTTACCCTGCCTGTGTTGCTCCGCGCGTATCAGATCGACATCTCGCCTCACCTCTTGCTGGCCTAATTCCAGCCCATCCATGCGCCTCCACAGATCTATCCCTGACGGCTCGTAAGGACCATGCTCATAACCTCCACCACCAAATCCACCATACACATTCTCCCAGTTCGGACTATCAAACCCCTGTCCAATCTGCAATTGGGGGCCCACTCCTCCAGCGGCCCCCTCTTGTCCCTGAACTGGGATGTCGTGCATGTGCACGTCCTGATCTCCACCATCACCACCGTCATCGTCATCATCCGTCTCATCATCAGCAGGTAGCGGGTCCTAGATTCCCAATCTGTCCACAAGTTTTGGGACCCCGTCTACTTTGCGAATCAGGTGCATCGAGTTTAGCTGTTGCAAATCGAGGAGGCCATAGTCACATGCTTCGGTCAAATTGTTTAAGGAAACCCGATAGTATTTTGCAAGTTTTGTAGCAAAGGCCCCTCCGCATATGCGCGATGTGGGTGTCAAACCAACACCGCGAAAAATCGATTCTGCCACACTGACGGCTACGTTGCAATGTTAGCCGGAGACGATGCAGTACAGGTGGAAAAGGTCGCGGGTGGTGATATTTCCCGTGCTATCACCCCGACCTCCGATGACGTGGAATATGGCGCGCTCTATGACCCGGTGAAGTGGGTCGAGGATCCATGTAGCTTTGGCTTTCCGAGGTTCCCAAACTCGACCCGGCACAGTAATTTGATTCCAAAAGGCGGCCTTGTCTGTGCCTGGCTCCCAATCTTGTAAACTCCCATGAAACAACTCAGAATCAATCTCATCTTCCGTATATAACCCCAACACCACAGCGAATCGGCTAATCGATTGGTGATGCCATTTCCTTCCCAATCGAAACTTGACACCAACATTTTTCTCATAAACATCTGGGCATGGAAAGGTGAAACGGAACGATGCGAAAAATTCTATCACCAACTCTATGTATTGCGGTTCTGCGATCTCAAAAAGGCGGGACCACGGAGGTGTAATAAGATCATCAAACCGCTCGGTCTGTCCGAGCAAGTCTAAATCAACCGTTTGCAACCTCCTCATGGGCTCGATTAGATGCCGTCGACCCCATAACCGCTCCACCTTCGGGATACAGTACCCTTCCCTGGCATTGTTTGAAAACCGCAAATAAGGGTGATCCATCTGCAAAATTGAGACAAGATTAATCAGAAGCCAAAACAAACAGACAAAATTCAGGACTGGACAATATGGCACGGTCGTGCCACCATATGGCACTACCGTGCGAGACCTGCAAATCAGTGAGTTTATGAAGGTTTCTGGGAATTTTATGAAGTCTGGGTTTTTATTCCCCAGGAGCACGACCGTGCCATCCCAAGGCACCATCGTGCTCGGCCGTAAACGGCTCGGATTTGAACCAACATTTCGGGAGGCACGACCATGCGACTCAGCGGCACCCTCGTGCCGGGCCGATGACCGGTGACTGATCTCGGCGATTTCCCGGGAAGCACGATCGTGCTTCCATATGGCACCCTCGTGCCGAACCGACAACTGGGAACTGAGATGAGCGATTTCCCGAGAAACACGACGGTGCCTCAAAACGGCACCCTCGTGCCTTATGAAGATCTGGGCAAATTATGAATATCCGACATGATGTTATGAAGAGCACGATCATGCTTCCGGATGGCACCCTCGTGCGACCTTGATTTTCTGGAAAAATTATGGAGTTTTTATGAAGGTTTGAAGGTCATGAGAGTGCTTCAACAGAGCACGACCGTGCGTGTCGGAACCCGGCTTCGAAAAACAGCTCAAATCACCCCGGAAACCTCGATTTTTTCACACTTTCGCTTAGGGGTTTTGTAAATCGGTCCATTGTGGTTCAAATCAACACAACAAACACTAAAAACGGGCTTGAATTAGGTGATTTAGACCAAGCCCTAAAAACTTAAAGAAAAACTAACTATGAAGAACATGAAGAACATGACATCACAACACAAGAAACTAACAGGAAAATGGATGAATCCGTACCTGGAATGATGTTGGGATGAAAGAATTTCTTGGAGGAAGCTAGGAGATGCAAGAATCCGTGAGTGCTTGAAGTGGGTTCAAAGGAGGAAGGAGATGAAATTATGAAGAAAAGATGGTGGTGGTTGGGTTTTATTCAATTGGCTCTATTATTGGTCTGCAAAAGGGGTTTGGTGGTGCCAGATTTTGCTGGTAGTGCAGTATTTCGAGATTATTAAATTTATTTATTTATTTTTTATTTTTTTAGAAAATGGAAATATATATAGAAAAACTCCTTGAACCCGGGGCACTCACGAAGCATCTCCTACCAAGAAAATGAACCGAACTAACATACCTGAGAGCCGGTAACAAGCTCTAACATCCCTCGCGACCAGAACGAACCGCAACCTGAAAAGAAAAAGACAACCACACACAAAAATAACAACAAAATTAATAAACACACAAACATGCTAAGTTTATTTACGAGTCTTCAGCTAGACTCACCACCCCGAATTCATTTGTTCCTGGGGTGGAGGGTAACAACCTCCTCACTCGGGTCAACGGGCCCTCCAACATAAGCCTTTAACCTATGCCCGTTGACTTTAAACAACCGGCCATCCTCATGGCCTATCTCCACGGTCCCGTAAGGAAACACTGACCATACAGTGTAGGGACCCGACCACCGAGATTTAAGCTTACCAGGAAACAACTTGAGACGTGAGTTGTACAATAACACACGATCTCCCACTCGGAATTCTTTCTTGTCCTTCAAGCGGGCATCATGAAGCGTCTTAGTACGTTCCTTGTACAGCTTGGAGCTTTCATACGCATCGTGCCTAAGCTCCTCAATCTCATGAATCTGCACAAACCTGTTCTCACTCGCAGCAGCCATGTCAAGATTCACTGTCTTCAAAGCCCAATATGCTTTGTGCTCGAGTTCAACAGGAAAATGACAAGACTTCCCATAGACCAATTTAAATGGTGTGGTGCCTATAGGAGTCTTGTAGGCTGTCCGGAAAGCCCACAGTGCATCATCCAATTTCTCGGACCAATCCTTACGACTAGAATTAACCGTCTTCTCCAGAATCCGCTTGATACCCCGATTAGTAACCTCGACCTGTCCGCTCGTCTACGGATGATATGGTGTAGAGAATCGATGTTGCACACCATATCGGGACAATGCTTTCTCAAGCTGAGCATTACAGAAATGCGTCCCACGGTCACTAATCAACGCCTTCGGGGCACCGAAGCGAGCAAACAGCTTTTTCAAAAACCTCACCACTACCCTCGCATCGTTAGTGGGCAAAGCCTGTGCTTCAGCCCACTTTGAAACGTAATCAACAGCGACAAGTATGTAGCGGTTTCCAAAAGAGGTCGGAAAAGGGCCCATGAAGTCTAGCCCCCATACGTCAAAAACCTCGCAAACTTGGATGCCGTTTTGTGGCATCTCATGGCGTGCAGAAATGTTGCTCGCCCTCTGGCAAGCATCACAGGACCTCACCCACTCATGGGCATCACGGAAAATAGTCGGCCAAAAGAATCCGACATTAAACACCTTCCTCGCCGTGTTGTTTGCTCCGTGGTGGCCTCCCGTGGGTCCTTCGTGACAGTGGCGTAAAATATCCCTCGCCTCGTCACCATGCACGCATCGTCGGATCATCCGATCCGCTCCTACCCTAAACAAGTAAGGGTCATCCCAGAAGTAATGCTTGACATCCGCAAATAACTTTCGCTTCTGCTGATGGGTCATCCCCTTGATCAGGATGCCACTAGCTAGGTAGTTTGCAAAGTCAGCAAACCATGGGGAATCATCACTAGTCTCGATCCTCATGAGGAACTCGTGGGGGAAATTGTCATTGATGTTAGGCCCACGAGATTCCTTTTCCTCAGAATGCTCAAGTCGAGACAAATGATCGGCTGCTAAATTCTCAGCCCCTTTTTTATCACGGATTTCAATATCGAACTCTTGTAGCAGCAAAATCCAAAGTATCAATCTCGGTTTAGCATCCTGCTTACTGAAAAGATACCAAAGGGCTACATGATCCGTGTACACAATGGTCTTGGAAAGGACAAGATATAACCGAAACTTATCGAAGGCAAAGACCACAGCTAGGAGCTCTTTCTCTGTCGTGGTGTAATGCTCCTGAGCGTCATTCAAGGTCTTGCTCGCATAGTATATCGGATGAAAGTGTTTATCTTTCCTTTGACCCAAGACAGCCCCGACTGCGAAGTCACTCGCATCACACATCAACTCAAATGGCAGCTCCCAGTCGGGAGCAACCATGATCGGGGCATTCACCAACTTCTCCTTCAACAACTCAAATGCCCGAAGGCACTCATCGGAGAAAACAAACTGGGCATCCTTCTCGAGGAGCTGAGTCATGGGACGGGCGATTTTGGAAAAGTCCTTTATGAATCGCCGGTAAAAACCTGCATGACCTAGAAAACTCCTAATAGATTTCACGGATGTGGGAGGCGGGAGCTTTGAAATAGTCTCGACTTTGGCTCGGTCAACCTCGAGCCCCGCCTGTGAAATCTTGTACCCAAGCACAATGCCCTCCTTCACCATGAAGTGGCATTTCTCCCAATTCAACACCAGGTTGACTTCTTCACATCTAGCCAACACCCTTTTCAGATTCCCGAGACACTGATCAAAAGAACTCCCAAACACAGAAAAATCATCCATGAAAACCTCCATGGAGTCCTCGATCATGTCATGAAAAATGGCCACCATACACCTCTGAAATGTGGCCGGGGCATTGCACAGTCCAAAGGGCATCCGCCGGTAGGCGAATGTGCCATAGGGACATGTGAATGTCGTCTTCTCCTGATCCTCAGGAGAGATGGGAATATGAAAATAACCCGAAAAACCATCAAGGAAGCAGTAGTACATCCTGCCCGACAACCTCTCTAACATCTGATCAATGAAAGGAAGTGGGAAGTGATCCTTCCTCGTGGCATCATTAAGTTTGCGGTAGTCTATGCAAACTCTCCATCCGGTGACAGTACGAGTAGGAATCAACTCGTTTTTCTCATTGGTCACCACTGTCATGCCTCCTTTCTTCGGGACTACCTGTACAGGGCTAACCCATGGTGAATCAGAGATTGGGTATATCAAACCTGCATCAAGTAGTTTGATGACCTCTTTCTTCACAACCTCCTGCATGTTGGGGTTCAAACGCCTTTGATGCTGTACTACAGGTTTAAAGTCCTCCTCCATCAAAATCTTATGGGTACAAAAGGATGGATTGATCCCTTTTATATCCATAATCTTCCAAGCGATCGCCTTCTTGTGCTGCTTCAGAACTGCAAGCAATCGATCCTTCTCTTCCTTCGACAATCCGGCAGAAATGATAACGGGCAGATGAGTCTCACCCTCCAAGAAAGCATACTCCAAATGATCTGGAAGCTCCTTAAGCTCAACCGAAGGTGGATCCTCAATAGAAGGCCGTGCTTTAGGCTCAGCAACGCGATCCGCAACCTCAAAAACCTCGGGACACGGGGGAGATGCGTGACCTATCAGACAGGTCACCTCCTCGACTAATCGGTCCACCCTAGGTGAACTAAAGTCCTCCCCTCCTAGCAGCTGTGTGTCCACAACATCCTCCTCGAATGCATCACGAAGATGATCACTCACATATGTGTCGATAGTCTCAATGAAGTAGAGTGTATCATCCTGACCTTGCGAGTGTTGCATGGATTTCCCAATGTCAAAGGTAACCTCCTCATCATCAACCCTAAGAGTAAGTCTACCGGTGCAGACATCAATCAAGGCTCTCGCAGTGGCTAGGAATGGTCGACCTAAGATAAGTGGAACATTTTTGTCCTCATCCATGTCTAGAATCATGAAATCGACAGGAAAGATAAACTTGTCGATTTTCACCAGCATATTCTCAACTATGCCTCGAGGATACTTCACTGAACGGTCGGCTAGCTGAATGCTCATACGAGTCGGCTTGGCCTCTCCCAAGTCTAGCTTAGCAAAAACCGCATATGGCATGAGGTTTATGCTAGCTCCAAGATCAACTAAAGCATTGCTGACCGACAAACTACCAATCAAACACGGGATAGTGAAACTCCCAGGATCATTCATCTTCTTCGGTAGTTTGTTCTGAAGAACCGCTGAACACTCCTCATTCAAGGTCACCTGCGAAAGCTCCTCAAGTTTCTTTTTCTTGGATAAGATGTCCTTCAGAAACTTGGCATACTTAGGCACTTGAGCAAGTGCCTCGACAAACGGTAAATTTATATGAAGTTGCTTAAAAAGCTCGAGGAATTTACCATAGTGTTCTTCCATTTTCTGCTTCTTCAACCTCCCCGGATATGGAATGGGAGGGACATACTCTCTCACTGGCTCCTTGGGTCGTGCGGTACTTGCTGGGACTCGCCTCTGTTGCACCTCACCCGGAGACTCACACTCAATTTCCTCGTCAACCTCATCATCATCAACCGGCTTTGTAGGAACATCCGGAGGGATGGGCTGAGCGGTCTTGCCGCTTCTCAACGTGATGGCCTTTGCAGTAGCATTAGGATTAGTCTCTGTGTTGCTCGGAAGGCCCCCCTGTTGTCTCTCAGACAACATCTTGGCAATCTGGCCAACTTGGTTCTCAATGGTCTGCATGGAAGCCTTTTGGCTTCTCAACTCATTCTCGTGCCTCGTGAAACGACCGTCATACTCCTTAAAACGCTTCTCATTCTCGACCTTTTGAGTGTTCTGACCGGCTAAGATCTGGCTAAGCATATCATGCACACTAGGCTCGCTAGCGGGAGGTCCCTGCTGAGGTCGAGATGGACCATATGCTCCATGAGCTGGAGCTGGGGGACGTGGAGCAAATCCGGGTGGCTGCAGATTGGAAGCATCGGGCCTCCAACTGAAATTTGGGTGATTCTTCCACCCCGGATTATAAGTATTGCTGTAGGGATTATTTTGAGGACGGTATTGGTTTCCCATAAAATCAACATGCTCGTGTGACATCTCTCCCGTCTGAAAATCACCTACCTGATATGCTCCCCCACTCGAAGAACCTCTCGAGTGCATTTCCATCACTCGATCAAATTTCGAAGATAAGGCATCCATACGTGCTGGCTGTGTAGTCGTCCACATGATGAACTCCCTGCCGAGAACTCTTACCTCTTGGTGGCTGTTGCGTCCGGTTTTTCGCGGCACATCTCTCTAGAATCTCAAATGCCTCGGTGGCATTCTTCGTGCCGATATCCCCACCCGAGTATGTATCAACCATCATCTGTCCCTGACTGTCCAAACCATGGTAGAAGATCTGACATTGTTGCCACTTGGGCAACCCGTGATGTGGGACCTTTCGCATAAGCTCTTTGAAACGCTCCCTTGCCTCGTAAAGAGACTCGTCCTCGTCCTGACGAAAGTTCAGAATCTTGGTTCTCAACCGAACAGTTTTCTCTGGAGGGAAATATTTCTAAAGGAACTTCTCAGCTAATTGATTCCATGTAGTAATAGATCCAGCTGGAAGTGAAAGAAGCCACTCCTTGGCTCCATCCCGTAAAGAAAACGGAAAGAGCCGAAGGCGGATAGCATCTTATGATGCATCACGAATCTTGAATGTTGCACAAACCTCTAGAAACCCCGCAATGTGAACACTAGGATCCTCGTGATCCTTGCCATAAAACTGTATCGCATTCTGCAACGTCGATATGGTGCCAGCTTTGATCTCGAAGTTATTATTGTCAATCGTCGGTGCATTGATGCTCGCAGGTAAACCATCCAGTGACGGTTTTCCAATTTCGTTCAAGATCCTATTCTCTTCTGCGTCCGCCATGTCTACTTGAACCTCGTAGAAGGAGTCGTCTCCTCCCGCGTCTACCTCGATCGCCTCGGCTACCAAGCGAAACCGCTCCCGCAGCCTCCGGTGAAGATCACGCTCCGGCTCCGCTGAAGGCTCAACGATATCAGCAGCGGGGGTTGAGGACATGCACGACCTGTAGGGAATAAGGAGGAGCACAATGCACAAAATATATACAAAAACAAAAACAACTAGCAAATAATCATTTTTTTTTCAAGTAGTCAAGCAAAGTAAAATAAAACAAGTAGACAAAAACTTTTTACACTTTTCACAATGGCCAAATAAGCAACTCGAATCGTTTTCAAGAAGACCGCATCCCCGGCAACGGCGCCAAAAAAACTTGATGTGCGTGAATTATATATATTTTTATGAAGATATTTGTTCACACAAATTTAGTTTTAAAATGGTTTTTCACCTAGAAACTAACTACACACACAAAAGGGCAAGTGTACCCGTCGGGTGGTAATATAGCTAATTGGTAAGAACCGGATATCAATCCGTGGATGCGGTGTCTCGATACTAAACTTTTGCTACTTTAAAGCCTTTTCAAATGATTGGGTTGATTTTTTTTCTAACTTAGCATGCAAATAAGTAAACTACAAAAAATTCTAACAAGAAACAATATCTAAGAAAGGGTTGCCTAAACTAAGTATCCACTAACTCACATGTGACAACAAAGGGGAAGGAGGTTGTGATGATGCAAGCTCTAAAATTAACTAAGTCCCCAATCAAGGTTTCCTAGTCTATAATTCTTAGGAAAACTAAAAATGAATTAACATTCTAATCACCTAAAAACTATTCTTTTAAGCTCACTTGCTAAGTTGATGTTAATCTTTAATCATGAGTTATTTATTTGTCAAAACTCCTAACTCTACAAATTAGGGAAAACTAATATGAACAACACACTAATCACCCTAACTTGGTTTCAAGTAGTTGGCACTATCATCATGTTCTTGATATGAACCACAAGCATGGTCATGCTAGCTAACAATTTTGGCCTAAATCATCAAACTAACAAGAACGCAAACTATAGAATCCACATAAACATCCTTATGATCTTTCCAAATCTAGATGCAAGAATTCACACATATGCTCAAATCATCATTCAATCACATTAGCAATTACCATTCCTAGTTTCATGCTATGAATCATACTAACAAGTTAACAAGATTCAATAATCATAATCTTTACATGGGCTTTCCAACACAACATGTAAATGCTTATGAGCAAACATTCAAGAACAAGAACTTTAAGCATACACATGAACTCCAAGAACAAGATTAAATACCAACATGAAGATTAACAAGAACAATCATCACATCTACTTCCATGTTATCACATATTCATTAGCTTCAACAAAGTTTAGACAACTCAAATGTTTAGCCCATAAGGCTCATGACTACCAAATCAAGTGCAAATAAACATAAATTGTTCATAATGTAGTAACTAGTAAGCTAACCAAGTTAAAGACAAGATTTAAATGATGTTTGAGTAGATCTTCAAGTGATTAAGTCCTCTTCAAGGCCCCCTCTTGGCTCCAACAAGCTTCCAAGACCAGATTCTTGAGAGAAAAAGTCACCAAAATGCTCCAACTCCCTTCCAAATGAGCTAGAAACTCGTATTTAAGCTGCTGGGAGAATAGCACGACCATGCCACCTTTTCGCACGATCGTGCTTGGCAAGTGTCAGAGCCACTTTCTTGAATGTTGACCAAGTATGCTACCATTTTGGGAAAAATCGCGCTCAAAAGTTCCCGAGGTGGCACGACCGTGCTCGGGCATTGTCTGGGCGTGCCAGCAGATAGTGCTCCGCCATGATTCACTTATTCTCGGAAACAAGCTGATTTGGGGCCAAAATTGACCTGGCACGGTCGTGCCACCATATGGCACGGTCATGCTCCCTTGATTTTTGATGGTGCTGGTGCTGGATGATGGTGCTGATTGAGAGTGCCGATGTCGGAGTGGCTGGCACGGTCGTGCTCCTGGGTGGCACGGTCGTGCCATATCTGGCAGTTTGCTGAAATGTTCCATTTTCGCTCCATTTTGCTCCAAAAGCCTCCGTTTCATCACCGGGCCGAAGCCCGGACCTGTATTTTCACAAACAACTCAAATGAGTACCAAAATCAATGAAAATACAAAGAGTTTTCGCATAAACGGGGCGTATTTGACGTTTAAAAGATGTATAAATTCTTATACATCACCTTCCGAGGTTATACCTTATGGTCACGTCGTTTAGTTAGTTGTATGATATGTAGTTTATATGCCTTAGGAAAATGACCAAAATGTCCTTTTTGCGCATAAATTCATTTTAAGCATATGTAACCTAAATTTTGACATCTAAACTGATTAGGCAACATTATTAGACATGTTAAGGCATATATTACTTGTCATAGGACTAGTTAGGCGGTCCGAACGCGTTTTACGTGAACGACACGTTAAAGTAGCGTAAACTACCTAAACGAGTCGTAATGGGTCGTAAGCACTTAGGTTAGGTTCCATTTTAAAATGCAGGCTTTGTTAAACCATATTACATGAGTTCCTATACTCATTTGGTTTACGAAACCACATTTTATCCGATCCTCCGATTTAGGTCCGGTTTATTAACGTAGCTACCTATATTAGGTGCCGATTGATTCCGTGATCTTTCTAGCATTACTTGGTTGTTATTCAAAGAGTATTGAGCAATCTCAAATGAGTACATAGACTCCTCTTTTACTGTTTTCAAACATTTTGGGGTGAAACACATGTGCCTACTTGTTACTTTCGTGCTTTTCATGATTTCATAACTTATACTTGCTATGTTCATTAGTACACTTATAGTACATGATTTTATCCATGTTTTTGCTATGTATCTTCATCTGTTTTTAAACATGATATTGCTGACTTGCCTAGTATGTAAATTGGTGGAGGTGAATGATTTTTGCTTATACCTACCTCGGTCAAATGTTTTTTATAAGAATTTTGGTAACACAAGCTATGAAAATAATCACGCTTGTTGTGATTTGAAAAAGTAACGTGTGTGATTTTTTTTTATTTCAAATATGTATGTAGGGGGTGCTGATGATGATAATGATTTTGAACCCCCCATTCAGTCGATAATAACAAACAAAGCTCGAAAGTTAAATAAAAGGCCAAAGAAAGTAAA
>JARYGA010047193.1:0-60878 GCA_030545235.1 Helianthus tuberosus | reverse complement strand
GTATCACCGTATACACACAATAAGTCACCATTCGCGAGCGAGAATCGAATCATCTTGTCGAAGCATACAACTTCAGCATGGTTTTCTCGAAGAAAGTCCATGCCTACTATGACGTCAAAACTTCTGAGTTGCATCGGAATAAGGTCAATTGGGAAGATGTGATTGTTGAGCTCAAGAGTACAATCACGAAGAATAGAATTTACGGCGACAGTTTTTCCGGTAGCGACTTCAACATCGAACGTCGAGGAGAGTTTGGTGCGTTTACGACTGAGGAGTTTCTCGAATTCGAACGACACAAAGCCATTATCCGCTCCAGTATCAAACAAACAGGAAGCATAAATACCATTCACAAGAAACGTACCATTGACCACGTTGTTGTCGGCCTGGGCTTGACGCACGTTGAGGTTGAAAGTTCTGGCGCGCGCGACCTGTTGTTGCTGCTGCTGTTGAGGCTGCTGCTGCTGGGGCTCTTGTTTCACAACCCGGTTTGGGCACATGTTGGCGAAATGGTTAGAATCGCCACATGCGAAGCAGGCTCTGGCTTTGACTGCGGGTGCCGGAGGAGCTTGTTGACCCTGTGGGGCCGTGAGTAGAGCTTGATTGGCAGGAGCTTGACGAATGCGGCAGTTGGCAGTAAAATGGTCGTATACATTGCAATGAGCACAAAAACGGCAAGGAATTGCAGTCGGGTGGTGGTAGGTGCAAGTAGGACAACGCGGATGTGGCCCAGTGTATGCACGCTTAGCAAGAGGTGCATTGGCCACAGGCGCTGCCACTTGGCGCTGTTGAGCTGGTACGGATTGAACTGGTGCAGCAGTGATCGCACAGTTCTTGTTGTTGGAGCTGTTCTTTCTCTTGTTCTTTCTCTTGTTGCTTGATGAGGTGGGTTCAGCAGTTGGTGCAGTAGTGGTAGCTTGATGCAGATGCTTCGAAGTCTTATCCCAGACCCCATCCTTAACCCGCTTGTCGTTGATTTCAGTGGCCAGTAGATAAGTTTCCTCGATCGTTGCAGTCTTAGCCGCTTGCACGAAATCAGCAACGCAGTCGGGCAGGGCCCGGATGTACTTCTTGATTGCCAGGTCTGGAGTCTTGACTTGGCCGGGACAGATAATGCTGAGCTGTTTGAAATGAGCAGTGAGACCAGCATTGTCACCATCCTTTTGCTGTATGTGCCAAAATTCATCTTCTTGCTTTTGACGTTCGTGAGGAGGGCAGAATTCCTCTAGCATAACTTCCGTGAGCTCGTCCCACGACAGTCCGTAGGCTGCATCGTTCCCTCGCTTGTTCCTCTCGGCTGTCCACCAGTCTAGTGCTCGGGACTAGAAAACGCCGGTAGCATTCAGAGTACGGAGGTCATCAGGGCAACCGCTCTGTCGCAGAGTAACCTCAATGGAGTCAAACCAATGAAACAATGCAGTTGGACCTCCTTCGCCAGTGAATTCTTTTGGCCCACAAGACTTGAATTGCTTGAAGCTGAAAGGCCTTGCGGCAGCTTTGGGAGCATCGGTTCTTGATTCTTCGGATGATTTGCTGGCATTCTCGTAAACATCACTCACGGCCTTTGCCACACTTTTAGCGATAATGGAAGCAAGACGTTTGTCTCTCTTTTATTGACGAGAAAGTGCATGACGGGATCCAGACGACATTGTCTGCAACAGACATCGTCACAGGACTCAACACATTGTATTTGAATCTCACCTCCCACGTCTACTAACTACTAAAGCTCAGGAACACGCAGATTTACGTAAACACATAATACATAGAGCACAATTTCACATATACACGTAAGCACGTAGAGCACATAATCACATAACGCCTAAGTACGTAGAGCACGTATTCACATAACGCCTAAGCATGTAGGGCATAAAAGCAACGAAGCACATACGCATTAAGTCACTAGAGGCAGTCAGAAAACAGAAACCTATTATTTACAGTTCGCGATTGTCCGAATATAGCGTTCGCGTTTGATATATTGAGTCGTGTAGTATAAGCGCAGCATAAAGTCATCCATAAATTTAACGATTTGTTAACGATTTGAGATAGAAAAGAAGTGCGAGTCGTGCGTGTCGATCTAGTGAAAGCGAAATTGAACATTTACCCAAAATTTTACACACATATAAACTTATAAAATCGACGAATTATCAGAGTCAGCAGTTGCGGCTCAGAACTAAAAACACATAAAATTTCGAGATGTAGATCGTCTGCGGCTAGTAGACTTCGACTAACCAAAGTAATCCAACTATTCACAAGGACCCGCTGTGTCATGGCCCCCGACCCGGTTTGACCCGTTTTAGGAGCCGCGGGACTGAAAATCCCGTGGTATTAATTTAACAGCGGAAGTTTCTTCAGGATCTTTTTTTTTAAATTTAAATATTTCCCGATTATTTTATTTCACAATTTGGGATAAAACCCGGTAATTTACAATCATATGATTTCTCTGAGAAATCTTTATTTTTCAAAACATGTTTCTTTATTTTATATTGAGCCACTTCCTTAAGCTTGTAGTGCTTCACGGCACTTTTCCTGGATCACAACAGATCACCTGAAACATGTTTGAAAAAGGTTTTGTCAGCGGGAAATACTGGTGAATCATTCATTTTGCTAAAACGACTTGTTTGTTATAATTTACAGTATTAAGGGAGATTACAATGTTTCAGATATCAACCAACTACCCACAGTATTTGTCACTCGACCGGATCTGTGACTATGGTCATATCACCATTGGCCACCCGTTTGTCCAATGGCAAAGATTATCAAGTAATGTATACAAAACCCCACATACTGGCTGTAATTTGGTGATTACATAAACTTAATCCCTGTAATTATAACCTTGAAAATAAACATGATTTTGTAAATAAATTTGACAAAAAGAGAATGACTCACATTGCAGATTTAATTGAGCAGAGCCTAGCCTACTGATTAGCCTTTTAACCTAAATTAATAACATGCACACAACTCGGTTAGTAACTTAATACAGCATTTACGATAACTCACGAGATTAAAACCTTCACAACGAATGACAAAGTGCGATACTTAAACATCCATTGAATTAACAACGAATGACAAAGCATAAACCCTAATGTGGGCAGCACTTAAACATCCATTGGATAGTTTAATCGATCGGACATTGAATCGTATCAGCGATCGAGTTATTACCCTGTATTGTGGCAACGATTTGTGATTCGTGTGTGTTTTAGAACTGTTTCTACGATATCTCAGTGTATATAACGAATTTCTTCGTCGTTCAAGTGTCCAAATTCCAGTCCCAAACCCCACTATTTATAGTTAAAATTTGACCCCCTCGCGTAACGCGAGGGGTACCCCTATGGGCGTCGCGTGACGCGAGGGGTCCCTATCTACCATAGGGTAGCCACGTCCCTAACTAGCTTAGCTGACTTAACGAAATCTTAAAATTCGATACTGACAGCGTTTTATGTGGATAATCGTAACTAGGGTTTACCCCCCCCTGAGTTTTAGGGGCCCTGATCCTGATTCTGATGATTCTGAAAATTTTAGGGTTTGTGCAGAATTACTTGGGTGTCTCAATTATGGTTTCCTATTGGATGAAATAATAAAATAAATAGGACTTTTTAATGAGAGTTGTTACATTCTCCTCACCTTAATAAAAATCTCGTCCTCGAGATTTACTGGAATAATTGAGGATGCTTTTACTTCATTTCTGATTCCAGCTCCCAAGTGTATTCAGGTCCTCTCTTTGAATCCCACTTGACTTTAACAAGTACTAACCGTTTGTGTTTGAGAAACTTGATTTTTCGATCTTCTATTTGTAGTGGCTTCTCAACAAACTTTAACTTTTCGTTTACTTCTATGTCTTGGAGAGGTACTACCAAAGATTCGTCTGATAGACATTTCTTGAGGTTGGATACATGAAATACATCATGTACTCCAGCTAGCTCCTCTGGTAGTTGTAAACGATAAGCAACTGGTCCTATACGTTGGATCACCGAAAATGGCCCTACGTATCTTGGACTCAGCTTTCCTTTCTTACCGAATCTAACAACTCCTTTCCAAGGAGAGACTTTTAATAGCACTTTGTCTCCAACTTGAAACTCCAACGGCTTCCGTCTATTGTCTGCATAACTCTTCTGACGATCTCTAGCCGTCTTTAGTCTTTCCTTAATTTGAGTAATCTTGTCTGTTGTCTCTTGCACTATTTCAGGACCTGACAATTGATTTTCTCCTATTTCTGCCCAACAAACTGGAGTTCTGCACTTTCTTCCATACAGTGCTTCGAATGGGGCAGTTTCAATACTGGAATGATAACTATTGTTATAGGAGAATTCAATTAATGGTAAGTGATCATCCCAATTCCCACCAAAATCTATTACACATGCTCTGAGCATGTCTTCTAGAGTTTGTACCGTCCTTTCACTTTGCCCGTCTGTTTGTGGATGATATGCAGTACTCAGATTTAGTCGAGTTCCCATTGCTTCTTGGAAACTAGTCCAGAAATGAGAAGTGAAACGACTATCTCTATCTGATACAATGGAGAGTGGAACTCCATGTAAGGATACTACTTCATCTACATACAACTTTGCTAACCTTTCCATACTAAAGGTTTCTTTCATAGGTAGAAAATGAGCTGATTTGGTTAATCGATCCACAATTACCCAAATCGCATCATTACCTCTTCTGGTTTTAGGTAACTTAATAACAAAATCCATTGTTATGAGTTCCCATTTCCATACAGGCATTTCTAATTGTTGTAGTAGACCTGAAGGTTTCTGATGTTCTGCCTTAACTTGTGAACAAGTAAGACACTTAGAAACATATCGAGCTATATCATTTTTCATTCCTATCCACCAAAAGTTATTTCTTAAATCTTGGTACATTTTATTGTTTCTAGGGTGCATGATATACCTAGATTTATGAGCTTCTTCTAAAATCTTATTTCTTAATTCTCCCTGCTTAGGTATCCAAATCCTTCTTTTGTGGAATCTCCAAATTCCATCAGCTCCTTGCTTTAATTCTTTTATTCGTCCTTTCATTCCTTCAGCATCATCCTTGATTGTTGTTTCCTGAACATTCTTTATTTGTTCCATTAAATCTAACTGTAGATTTAATCTGAGAGCACGAACTCGTCGTTGTTTTTCATGGTACTTACGACTTAAGGCATCTGCAACTACATTTGCCTTTCCTTCGTGATACTGAATATCACAGTCGTAGTCACTTAGGATTTCCATCCACCTCCTTTGCCTCATGTTTAACTCTTTTTGCCCAAATATATATCTTAAACTTTTATGATCTGTATAGACAGTAAACTTACTTTCATACAGATAATGTCTCCATATCTTCAGGGCAAAAATTACGGCTCCTAATTCTAAGTCATGAGTCGTATAGTTTTCTTCGTGCTTTTTCAATTGCCTTGAAGCATATGCAATTACCTTTTTATGTTGCATTAGCACACATCCAAATCCTAGTTTTGAAGCATCACAATATACTTCAAAATCTTCAGTTCCTTCTGGTAAGGCTAAGATTGGAGCATTGGTTAATTTCTGTTTCAAAATCCTAAAGGCTTCTTCTTGTTTAGGTCCCCATTCAAACTTAACTGCTTTACAGGTTAGCTTAGTTAATGGTACAACTATCTTAGAAAAATCCTTAATAAACCGTCTATAGTATCCAGCTAAACCTATAAAACTTCTAATTTCCATTGCGGATTGCGGAACCTTCCATTTAGTAATTGCTTCTATCTTAGCAGGATCTACATGAATACCTTCATGATTCACCATGTGACCTAAGAATTGCACTTCTTGTAACCAAAATTCACACTTCGAGAATTTGGCGTACAACTTTTCTTTTCTTAACAAAGTTAAGAGTGAATGCAAATGATGACAATGTTCATCCTGACTTTTGGAATAAATAACTATATCGTCGATGAAAACAATTACAAATTTATCCAAATACGGTTTACAGATCCTATTCATCATATCCATGAATGCTGCAGGTGCATTCGTTAATCCGAAGGGCATGACTGTAAACTCGTAATGACCATACCTAGTTTTGAAAGCGGTCTTAGGTATGTCTTCTTCTTGTACCTTCAACTGATGATATCCGGAACGTAAGTCGATCTTAGAAAAATATCTAGCTCCTTGAAGTTGATCGAATAGATCATCAATCCTAGGTAATGGGTATCGATTCTTAATTGTAACTTTATTCAATTCTCTATAATCAATACACATTCTCATCAAACCATCCTTCTTCTTTACAAAAAACACTGGTGCTCCCCACGGGGATGAACTAGGTTGTATGAAACCTTTACTTAGTAATTCATCTAATTGCTTCTTCAGTTCTAACATTTCTATGGGAGCTAACCGATAAGGTGCCTTAGCTATCGGTATAGTTCCTGGAATTAGATGAATTCTAAATTCTACCTCCCTATCTGGTGGTAACCCTGGTAATTCTTCTGGGAATATATCTGGATATTCTGAGACTACAGGAATCTCCTTAAGTTCTTTACCCTTAGTACTAATGATTACTGAAATCATATATACTATTCCTTGCTTTCGTTCATAACTAGCAACTTTCATTACTGATATGAACTTCATGGGCTTACGTGGTTTATCTCCTGTAATCCGAATTATTTCTTCGGTGGGTGCTTGAATTTCTATGGAATTCTGATCACAAAGAATTCGAGCATGGTTGGCTACTAACCAATCCATTCCTAACACATCATCAAATTCGGCTAATTTCATAGGTAATAGGTTTGCAAAGAATTTATGACCTAAGAGTTCTATATTTTCCTTTTGTAAAACTTTATCTATGCTAACAGAATTTTCGTCTGCCGTTTCGACTGTAAAAATATGCCTAAGGTTGGTTAAGGGTAAATTAAGAGCTTGGCAGAATGAAGTATTGATAAAACTTTGGTTTGCACCAGAGTCAAATAATACTTTTGCGTAAATGTTGTGAACTAAGAACGTACCAGCTATCACGTCAGGAATCATCTCGGCTTCCTGAGTAGTTAACTGGAATGCACGAACATTCTTCTTGGTAGCTCCATCAGCCATCTTGGCTTTGTTGTCTACTGGTTTGACCAATTTAGGAAATTCTGTTTTGAAATGCTCCGCTTCTCCACAGTTATAGCAGATCCTGGTTTTCCTTCTGCAGTCTTCTTCACGATGTCCTATGGCTTTGCAAAAGTTGCAAGTCACATTACATCTTCCATAATGTTTCTTTCTGCAATTCTTGCAGAACGGTAGATTTGAGGATTGCCCTGTTCCTCTTTTCTTGAAGCTGCTATTATTACTCGTACGGAATCCTTGGGTAATTTTCTGAGCAAGTTCCTTTTTCCTGTTATCCTCTCTTGTGCGCACCAGTTCATCAGTTAGGGTATTAGCTAATTCCACAGCATCGTCAATTGTACGAGGTCTCGTAGCTTTAACGAAGTTGTGGATTTCACCAATCAATCCCCAAATATAGCGAGAAATGAGTACCGGTTCTGGCGAAGCCAGTGTTGGTACCACTCTAGCATATTCAAAGAATGTCGAAGTATAACCGCGACAATCTACACCCATCATTCGATGGTTTAAGAACTTATTCGCCATTTGATCTTTTTCATATTCGGGACAGAATTTTCTTTCTACAAGACTTTTAAATTCTTCCCAATTCATAGCATACGCCATCATCCTTTCTTTTGCTTGTAACACCGTATTCCACCATTCTAGCGCCCCTTCTTTAAAAAGATTTGACGCGTACATGACCTGATCATTCTGAGCACATTTACTTATTGTAATAACTGCCTCGGTTTTCTTTAACCAACGCAGGACCGCAGTTGCTCCTTCATTGCCTGCAAACTCAGATGGTTTACAAGCAAGAAATTCTTTATAAGTGCAACCAGGTGTTGCAGCTTTCATTTTCTTAGGGAGCGGAGCCTGCCGTGGATTATTATCAGGATTAGTATGATTACCGCCTCCATTTACGCTATTACTGAAGTTATCTTCAGAAATACGTTTGCTAGAAATGATTTGTTGAGGTTCGATTGGATTTTTAACAGCAGCAACTATTGCTGGAATAGCGTTGGTTATCCCTTGAGCAACGATATTTTCTATATCTTGCCTATTTAGAAATTGATCCTCCGGGTGTTGCTCAGATTGATTACCCTCATTAACTGGTTCGTTATTAGCATTTTCCATCTGATAGTATATAATTTATTAGTATCGATTAAATAACAATTATACACAAAACAATTATATAAATTTCAAATACACACATATAGCCAAAACTATCAATTTCTCGATTTCTATTTTTAATAGTATGCATCAATACACACCATTATCTTACAAAGTTTTATTTAGGTTATTTCACAAGATTAGATTAGTATTGCTATTATACAACCACAGTCTCATAACCCCTTATCCCTCGTCAGCTGCTATTTTAATAACGGCGTTCCCTCTCATCGTACTTCCAGGAGATCTGTTCTCCTACTTCCCTGATCCTATTTCCGGCATCCATTAACTCCTCGCCAAAGTGGCGGAGTTCAGCTACATTCTCATTGCTCATAGGTGGATTAGGTATAGGTTCTGGGTCAAATTGAGGAAGAAAGGAATAAGGACTGTTGAGCAGGTTTTGGAACTGCCAATCATTCGTCCACCACTCGTCCATTCCTAAAGGTTGGGTGTGGATTATAGGTTCTGGGATTGCTGGTTCCAAATTGATTGGAAGTTGAGTTTCAATAGGATGAGTAAAAACATTTTCATTGACAGGCTTAATAGTATCACAGTTTGCCAATATAAAATCTAGCTCTTCCTGCAATGTCATTTCCTGAGTTTGTTTAGAGCTTTCTCCAATTTCTATCTGGGTTTGTTTAGAACCACCTCCAATCTCCATTTCTATTTGCTTAGAATATTCTTCAAATTGTATTCCCATCTGCCTAGACTCTTCCCCGACTTCAATTCCCTTCCCTTTGTCTAAGGGATTTTCTATTTTAGGCATCTTTCTAGTGGCGGGTTTCCTCCTACGCACACGCCTCCATCCTACGAATCTTCTCCTTTTCTTGGGCTTGGGTTTCTCCGGAGGTGGAGCATTAAATTCAATAGGTTCTTCTATATCTGGTATATACCTATTGAAATCCCTGGAAACCTCTATTTTTACCGGATAGAGATTTAAATTCTGAAGGGCGTCAGACAAGTCACTCATGCTGTTTAGCAAAATACACACAATTTAAAATTTTATAACAAAATTTCATAGATAACCTTTAAATATTATTTCATACTGAATAGCTACAAAACATCTGAAATTTTAAAACACACTAGGATTTATTATAAATTTATTTATTTACTGGATAAGGTTTTTGGCTTGTAAATAATAAGGTTGCTAAAACTTGAGTCAGATTATTTTAAAGATTTGTATTAACTGCTACGGTGGCTAGCATATAAAGATCTGCCCATTTCTTATCTAACTTGTCTTCCCAATGTGATTTACTGGTTAATTCCTGGGTTTCCTGTTTAATCTTTTTTTTCTCGGAATTTCTTTATTTTCTCCTGACTTTTCTTAAAAATCAAACTTCTTTTATTAGGAGAAAGTGGTTCCTCATATTGTGCCTTTCGCACAAATATTCCTCCTTCAGGAATTACAGAGTGATTTGAGGATTTGGTTTGGGATGAACTTCCCTTCTCGTTGGATGACCTATCTAATTTAAGATAGATGTTTGAAAGCTTTTGCTTACCCATACTGTACACAAATATTCAATTAATAAAACACATAATCACAAAATAGCAATTAAAATTAAGTATTTGCTAAATACTTAATTGGCTTAAATCAGTGGCTCTGATACCACCTTTTTCTGTCATGGCCCCCGACCCGGTTTGACCCGGTTCAGGAGCCGCGGGACAGAAAATCCCGTGGTATTAATTTAACAGCGGAAGTTTCTTCAGGATCTTTTTTTTTTAATTTAAATATTTCCCGATTATTTTATTTCACAATTTGGGATAAAACCCGGTAATTTACAATCATATGATTTCTCTGAGAAATCTTTATTTTTCAAAACATGTTTCTTTATTTTATATTGAGCCACTTCCTTAAGCTTGTAGTGCTTCACGTCACTTTTCCTGGATCACAACAGATCACCTGAAACATGTTTGAAAAAGGTTTTGTCAGCGGGAAATACTGGTGAATCATTCATTTTGCTAAAACGACTTGTTTGTTATAATTTACAGTATTAAGGGAGATTACAATGTTTCAGATATCAACCAACTACCCACAGTATTTGTCACTCGACCGGATCTGTGACTATGGTCATATCACCATTGGCCACCCGTTTGTCCAATGGCAAAGATTATCAAGTAATGTATACAAAACCCCACATACTGGCTGTAATTTGGTGATTACATAAACTTAATCCCTGTAATTATAACCTTGAAAATAAACATGATTTTGTAAATAAATTTGATAAAAAGAGAATGACTCACATTGTAGATTTAATTGAGCAGAGCCTAGCCTACTGATTAGCCTTTTAACCTAAATTAATAACATGCACACAACTCGGTTAGTAACTTAATACAGCATTTACGATAAGTCACGAGATTAAAACCTTCACAACGAATGACAAAGTGCGATACTTAAACATCCATTGAATTAACAACGAATGACAAAGCATAAACCCTAATGTGGGCAGCACTTAAACATCCATTGGATAGTTTAATCGATCGGACATTGAATCGTATCAGCGATCGAGTTATTACCCTGTATTGTGGCAACGATTTGTGATTCGTGTGTGTTTTAGAAATGTTTCTACGATATCTCAGTGTATATAATGAATTTCTTCGTCGTTCAAGTGTCCAAATTCCAGTCCCAAACCCCACTATTTATAGTTAAAATTTGACCCCCTCGCGTGACGCGAGGGGTACCCCTATGGGCGTCGCGTGACGCGAGGGGTACCCCTATGGGCGTCGCGTGACGCGAGGGGTCCCTATCTACCATAGGGTAGCCACGTCCCTAACTAGCTTAGCTGACTTGACGAAATCTTAAAATTCGATACTGACAGCGTTTTATGTGGATAATCGTAACTAGGGTTTACCCCCCCTGAGTTTTAGGGGCCCTGATCCTGATTCTGATGATTCTGAAAATTTTAGGGTTTGTGCAGAATTACTTGGGTGTCTCAATTATGGTTTCCTATTGGATGAAAAAATAAAATAAATATGACTTTTTAATGAGAGTTGTTACACGCTGTACACGTTCGACTTCCAGGAATATGCCCTTGCCTCGATTCTTGGGCGTTGGCACACATCCCGTTGGTCTTATTGTGACTTCAGGTCGTTGGAGTCCGTCGAGACTTTAGTGAGAATCTTGTAAAATATACGGAACAAGTCGTCAAGGTTAGGGTTTCACCCCTGGCTCAACAACTTCGTCCCTGTTTTTGGTAAAATAGAGGAAATTATTCATCAAAATATGGATTTCACTCCTGATTTGGTATAATTTCCCCCGTTCATTATTGAAAAAGAAAGAAGAAATCATTGATAAGTTGGTAAAACAGCATTAACTTAAGCAATTCAGTCGGGAGTTTGTGGTTTTCACACCTAATCTCGACTTTATTGTCTACTTATAGCTGTAAAATTGAGTGTAGTGATAGTGTAGCATAAACGAGAATAGCGAGGAATAAGCTCGTACATAATTCCTACTAGTTATGCACAAATCGGTCTGTTGTTTCCTAACTATAGACTAGGTTTCTAAGACATCGACCCGGACTAGGTCGAGTCTTGCCTAATTCCCTATAGTTATGGCTCTGATACCAATCTGTCACACCCCAACCGATGGCGGAATCATCGGGGCATGGCACTGAGCGAAACAGATTATCCAGAAGTTTCCATAACAATTATCAATACCATTCAATTTAAAATAATACGTCCCATACCGTATCTTAAACAGTACAACAATTATTACAGACAAAAACTAGGCAAATATTCTGTTCCGACAACTCATATTTCAAAATAGAGCAATTGTTTATCTGCTTCTAGAGACCCTTAGTTTGACCACTACAGACAACTATTTGTTGGGCTCTAAAGCTTTATTCTAGCTTCAAATTCCTACCAAGTGTGCGTCCTAAGCACCTGTCACATACGTTAAAATAGATGTCAATACATATAATGTAAAGGTGAGCATACAAGTTTGATAATAGCATATAGAGTTCGAATTCGTTTATGCGTAACCAGCACGTACACATAGTGAAATGAAGCACGTTAGTTATCGACATAGATCCATCGATACCAATGACTGCGGGTTGACTGCCCGAGGCAGTTCGCAATACATGATTACCACCGTAATCCATGCAAGTAAATGATCCTTAACAACCCCCGTGTGAACGGGTGCTGAGTCCAAACTATAGTACTATCGTTGCTAAGGTAGGTAGACAGCATTCCATGTGTAAACATAACAAACAAGCATTCAAAAGCCACGTATAACATGCATTAACGGTTAGCGTTCAAATAGTTTGAGTAGTGTGATAGTTGTAGTTTAAATATTCGTAACGTATGTAACACCCAAAAGTGCTTAAAGCAAAAAGGGGTCGAGTATACTCACAGCGATTAATGGATTGAAGGGAGCGCTTAGCGAGTAAGATTAGCCTGAATAGATTAGATCGTATATCGATAAGTGATGCGTAAATCGATACAAGTCTGGGTGAGTCGTATAGTAGTTCGATCGGATGGTAATCCGAGCGGACAGCAATCCGTGCGGATATCAATCCGTTAGGATGGTCATCCGGTCGGATAAGTTATCCGGTCGGATGACTTTTCGAGTGGATTGTTTCTTCCTATGAGGTTAATGTGTTTGTGTACGATGGTTTGACTTTTGAAGTTTTCGTTGTCGTATTTTGAAAACATCGAAGTATCTCTATCTCTCAAGTCGGTCGATCGGATGACAAGTCGTGCGGATGACAATCCGTTCAGATGGTCATCCGGTCGGACGGTGGTCCGGTCGGACGGCGACTAGGTGGTGAGATTACTTAGGGAAGAAAAGTTTATGACAGAGGTGTCATTCGATCGGATGGCAATCCGATCGGATGGCAACCTTGTCATTGAACATGTTGAAAATTGTTTAAGTCTTTAAAGTTTTAGTATCTCATGATCCGAAGAGTAATCCAGTCAGTTGGTCGTTCGATCGGATTGCAATTCGTTCGATACTCAAACTTTAGTTAAGTTTATTTTAAAAGTGGGACCCAAGTGTGATCCGTTCGGATGACAATCTGTTCGGATGACCTATCCGATCGGATAGTAATCCGTTCGGACAGTAATCCGTTCTGATTGTCCCGTTCGTTCTACACTTGGTCGTTTTGAAGGTTTGTCGTTATGTCGAGGCACTTTGACAACGTATTAGCCAACAGGACCCTTGGTTCGACCCCGATGACCAACCCGACCAGGAATCACCCTAGTCTGGCCGGTTACCGGCTCGATATGGTTGGTTTTGGCTAACCCGAAATCGGTAGTCTCGTGAATAGAACCCGGATCTTGAGCTAGTATAATACTACAATCGAGTAGAAGACTAAATCAGAACCTGCTTCTACCGGTTTTGAGTGTTTTAAGTGTAAAAGAGTTGAAAGAAAGTCTAAACCATCTTTCAATCCTTTTTCACCATTCTTGTGTCGAGATCTTTACGAGATCTTTGTATGTTTGCGTGAAAATCGGTTAGATCTCGGTTGTTCTTGGTGGGTTGGAGTCAAAGTATGAAGTTCTTGAAGAACACCTGATGACGTCACCCTAGAACACCCGAAATCTAGTGATTTCACGGTTAAAAGTTAAGATCTAAAAGATAGAAAGGTGTAGGAGTGCGTGTAGATCAAGAAAGTACAAGATTTAGGGCGAGATCTTACTTGGATTGAGAGAAATCGAATAAAAGGTGAGGAGCACGAGTGGTTCGGACAGAGAGTTTCCAGAAATGGAAAGAATGACAATGACAGGGGTATTTATAGGATTCTAAAAGAGGAAAGGGTTATCCGATCGGATGACGTACCGCTCGGATGGCTTATCCGATCGGACGACATCCTGGTCGGATGACACCTGTTTGGTTGGTGAGGCTGCTATCCGATCGGATGGCTATCCGATCGGATGGCACCTGGGTTGTGTGTTTTGACGTGACGATTTTTAGCGTTTCGATTTTGATTGCGAGCGGTACGATACGATAGGGTTTCCTAATCAAATTACTTTCAGTCCCAAACACTCATATCTCGCATAATCTATTTTCCACCATTTATCATAGTTCGTTCACGATTCGAGTTCGATTGCATTTCGAGTTAGATTTCGAGTTTCGATTGAGTTTGCTTGATTATCACCACACCACATAAATAAACATGCACAGGTAACACGTAAGGCACACACACACGTATAATAACAAGTAAAATTTGTAGCTCGAGTTGCGATTAGAAGTCGATTCGATTAGCATAGCTTGATTATTGATTAGTTAACTTTATCGCATTGTTACTTCCTAAAATTCACAGTCGTAGATTGATTGAATAGCTATTAACATACGTCGATTATTGCATTTAACAACACTTACTCCACATAATACAAATAAAATAAAGAAATTCCTACGAGTCAAGTTGCGCGAAATCGGTCGTTGACCTTGACCTTGACTTTGACTTATGAAAACACGGGGTGTTACAACTATAGTTTAAAATGTAAAAAAATACCATATACCGCAACCAAAGTTGTTTGCATGGCATCATTTCAGTTGATCACGACAAAGAACAAAATAAACAATTATGATTGATCTGTTCGATTTTGAATAAAAGCAAAATGAAGATAAAAGTAAACATGTCGTAAAAATAACCACATCCCAAAGTCATACATGACATTTTATAAAAATATCGTATCTTAAAAAAGTATAAGCGGAAAACAAAATATGTTTAAAACTAATTCAAATAATAATATATTATAGGGTAAATTACTTTTTGAGTCCATGTGTTTTATGGGTTTTAACCACTTGAATCCAAAAGCAAAAAGTTAAACGACCTGAGTCCCTATAAGCATTTTCTTTAACCATTTGAGTCCAAATTTCTTACACTGTTAGAATTTTTTGGTTAAATATTATTAAATGACCAAAATACCCTTATAATTATAAAATAAAAAAAAATTCTTTGTCTCTCTTTATCCACCTATCTTCTTTCTCTATTCTCATCTTCATCTCTCTCATCTCTTTCTTTCTCTCTCTAGACCACCATTAACACCACCACCGTAACCACCACAGCCACAACCACCTCCGTCTCCAACCACCACCTCAACCGCAAACCTCCAGCACCCTCTCTGTCTCTCTCTCTCTAAATCCTCACAGTCCTCCTTTCCCTTCAAGTAAACAGCCGGCCACCACCATTTGGTGGCGACGCACGGCGACAAGCAAGTTAGAGAGAGGGAACAGTTAGAGAGAGAGATTGAGGAGAATCTGAACTCCGAGATATCACGGGTATGCTTGATCTTCCCTCTCGTCTTTGGATCTGAAGGTGGTTGATCATCTCTGTTTACAAACTCTGGTGCGGTGTGACTGTGGCCACCGGAGCTCCTAACCGGGCTGAAGCAGTGGCGGCGGGCAAAATCCCAGATCTTTCGATTGGAGCGTGAAGCGGTCATTCCAATTTTGAAGCCCAGACTCGTCATGACTCTGGCCAATTTAATCGGTAATCAGATCAAATTTATGCTCTTTTATTCTGTAACACTTGTTGACTGCAATCTGACGATGTTCCCTAAGTCAATTCTATGTTTAAACTGTTCTGTTGGTTTCTAGGTGTTCAATTTTTGAATAATATGAGCATTGGTTGTTGATAAATCTGTTTTGGGACTTGTGTGTGATTATTGACACTAATTTTTTTAAAAAGATCAACAAAACATATTAGACCACCCGTAGTGGGGCGTTTTTTTTTAAAAAAAGTTCAAAAAAACGCCTAAAAACGCCCGGAACCCATTACATAGGGCGTTTTTTTTTAAATTCAAAAAAAGCCCCCTTGGCGTGGTTTAAAGCATGCCTTGCCCCCTTCTCCTTGTCCAATCATCTTTCATCTCCCTTATTTTTGTCCAATAAGATTTTTAGGTGTTTTTTCTTTATTTTATTTAATGCCCCAATAATGCCCAATAATGCCCCATCCCCACTACACCCATTTTAGAAAACGCCCAATAATGCCTCTTTGCTGACTGGATCACCACATGGCGTAAAATGCCCTAGGGTGGGGGCATTATCTTCCCCTTCCACTACACATGGTCTTATACTAGAGGGTATGGAGAGCCCCATCCTCAAGAGGATGGGCCGCCACGTCACCGTCACGTAGGAAGGGCTTGAGGGTGATGGACCTAGGGGGTGGAGGATGAAGCTCTTATATATATATATATATATGTATGTATGTATGTATGTATGTATGTATGTATGTATGTATGTATGTATGTATGTATGTATGTATGTATGTATGTATGTATGTGAGAGGAGGAGAGAGGCCCGTCCTCTCCGTCTTGTGGGAGCCGGTTTTCACGAGGGGGGCGGTGTGGGGGACCGGCGCCGGGCTTCTCCGGGCCTAAGCCGGCCCCCATACCGTTTAGTCTTATATACCATTTGGGCCGGCATATTGCCTAAAACCCCACCTCCAAGACTGTACATACACACCTGAGACCCCTATATTATAGACACCAAACCAATGGATATAAAACAGACCTGCACATACCAAAACATATCAGTCCACATCCAAAGACCTCCATTTTTCCCAATTAATCGTCAAACCTTTTGCTCTCGATCTCACCCACAAGAAACCAAGTCCTTTGACCTCCTCGATGATTTGCGGTAGAGACGTATGTTTTTGATTAAAAATCAGTTCATTCCGGGCCTTCCATAAGCACCACATTGTGATGAGAATTACCGCATGAATCACCTTTGCTTTCTTTTTTGAAAACCCCATATGATTATTGACACTAATTAATTGTTTGAAGGTGTTTGGAGGTGCGATGGTGGTGGTAGTGGTGGGGATGATGGTGGGGCACTGGTGGGGATCATGGTTGTGTGGTGGTGTTTAGAGAGGGAGAGAAAGACTTGTACTTATGTGCATATAAGACTTGTACTTTATACGTAAATGACCAAATTACCCCCATAGTTAACAGACTTGATTGATGGAGTTAGAAATTTGGACTCAAATGGTTAAAGAAAATGCTTATAGGGACTCAGGTCGTTAAACTTTTTGCTTTTGGACTCAAGTGGTTAAAACCCGTAAAACATAGGGACTCAAAAAGTAATTTACCCTATATTATCTATACTATATTATAATATGATAGAAGGGTGAATAACCGTGTTTTAACATGTGTAAATATAAGGTTTTAAGTGTTTATTATCATAAAACATGGTTACTTTGAGTGTGTTTCTACTTGTAGGTACCCGGAGCTTAACGGATGGATTTTGAAGCTAAATGGGAGGTTTTCGGGAAGATTTATGAAGGTTAGAAGCTTACACACAAGTTGGGAATTGAAAAATGCGAAAAATGGTGAGAAACCAGTACTTGGCGCAAGAAGAAACCAGTTTGGCGCGACCTGGTGTCAGTTTGGACGCAATACAGATGCCAGTGAGTCAGGGGCGCAACCTTGTGCCAGGGGGGCGCAACCTTGCGCTGACATCAGATAGCCACACGAAAATTCAGGATTTTACTTTATTTTAATATATCTCCAACCCCAAAACGAGATATTGACTAACCCTAGCCGTTTTCCACTTCCCAAGGACGAATTTTGGAGTTTTTCTTTAAAATCGATAACTTTCTTAATTATTCTCGATCAAAAATCTCAAAACGCAATCAAAGCAATAGTTTTTCTTAGTTTTAGTTAATCTAGGTTTCTACAATCAACACTAACCACATATTCCCTGTGGAGACGACCCTACTTACCCTTGCTAGTAAAGGTACTTAGGACCAATTTTTAAACTTGTTTTTGACCGACCTTTCGACATCGATCATAATACATGAGGGATGGGCATTTTAAGATACCAAAAAAATAAGAACTTCTTCCCCTTTTATTTATTAAAACACCCCTAAAATGAGGGTAAATTAGTCTTTTAAACAATATTTATATTTTAGTCCTCCATCTTATTGCACTTAAATCCCTTTATTTTAACAAAATTATGGATAATTAGTTACACTTTTCTCTCTCCACAACAAACTTATAATTCTTTTACGTATTCTTGTCGTATCTTATAAACTATAATGTTTAAAAAAATCCAAAGGTACCGTGATGACCTACTCATTTTTGTCGACGTTTCAATAGTTGTCTTGGTCAATATTGTTGTGTGGATTAAAATGTACAAGTAGATTATGCATTAGTGTACAAGTGATTAAAGCCCAACGTACTTTGTCATTATCCCAGAATGTTTAACAGCTACAAAATTTCAAATGATTAAACCCTAATCTTTAACAAAATTATAGACTATTAGTTAGTAGTTACACTTTATCCCTTATAAAAACCTAACCCCCCATCCTGATTTTTAACGGTCATAACTTTTTGGTACGTTAATATTTTTTTTAAACTACACCGTATAGACGAGTTTTATATTTACTTTAATTTGAGTATGCTATTGCTATAGTTTTTTAATTCAAAAAATTAATATGTTATGCGATTAACAGTGTCTAATGGTGAGTAATAACTAAATCGTTAACCGAAACCGAACTGAAATCAACCAAAAATTGAGTTAAATGAAAACCGATTAACCGAAACCCGAATTAACCAAAAACGGTTATCGATTTATTTGTACCCTCATTTAACTCAACAGAACCATTCATATTTTCATATATTTCTAACTGTTATACATTCAGTTCATGTTTTTCATATTTATACCCCCATTTCTTGTATCTATACCTAAATTTTATGTATTTCTAATCAAAAGATTTAGCCCAAGTTTGGTTTTGGCAATCAAACGAAATTAAATGAATCAAACAAAAAACTGTCAATCTAACTGAATAAACCAAATCGATTTACTGAAAACGGATTGGTTAATAAAATAGACTATTCAATGACCTCGATTTAGGTTGAGGATAATAATCTAACCAACCAAACAATGCACATTGTGATAATGTCTGTTTTTCTCGCCGCATCGCGCGCACCTATAGGTTATTAACCAAAACCGGTTATCAATTTTTTATACTCACGTTTAACCAAAATTAGCTGAACCGAACCGAACCATTCATATTTTCATATATTTCTACCTTTTATACCTCCGGTTCATATATTTCATTTTTTATATCTCTATTTCAAATATTTATACTTTGATTTTATGTATTTATATCTCAATTTCATATATTTCTAAGCAAAAAGTTTGGTTTTTTTATTAACTGGAATTAAATGAACCAAACCGAAAACCACCAATTTAACCGAATAAACTGAATTGATTAACCGAAAACCGTTTGGTTTCGGCTTCGGTTGAGGATAATAACCAGACCGACTGAACCATGCACAACACAATGAAATGTATTACCCGATTACTTCGCTTTTAATGTATATCTATCATAATAATACTACAATAAATATTATGTGAATAAAAAAACAAGTATCGCAATGCGATGTGTCGCTCCCGCCGCATCGCGCGCGCATTCTGCTAGTAATAACAAAATAACTAATAGAAATAAAAAATCATTATGAGTTACTTTTAATATAGATAAAAAGAATTCAAAGAATAATATTTTGTAGTTTTATTGTTCATCCTGAGTTGGTTTTAATATAGATAATAATTCATATGTATAATGTCGGTAAAAATCGTCAAGTGGCCTACCCAAACTAGTTACACTTAAAATCAACTTTGTAAACAAGTTTTTTTTTTATGAAACTAGTTGATTTTCCGCCCGTGCGTTGCGGCGGGACCTAATGTCTGCGAAACGCGTGTCGGCAACGCCAAGCAGATACCGAATATCAAAACACAAATAAAAATGATGTGGTATGGATAGTCACTTCGTTCTAAAAAACGATTTTAAATAATCTAATATATAATAATAGGACCCACACGTCCTACACGTTGGAAATTCGGTTGTTTTCAGTTTAGTTATTACGGTACTAACACGTTAAAATATGGATGAGCTCGGTACAGGTAACGGCAACAAAAGTTCTAATCCGGAAAATCATCGAAATTAGGTACCGGCACCAAAAATGCTCGGTACCATACGGTATGGTATTTGAGGGTAAAAACCGGTGCCGAACCGATACCGAAAATGTCAAAAGTCGGTACCATTCGGTAATGAAAATATACCCGGTTTGGTAAATTTGATACCAGTACCGGTACCCGATACCATTTGGTCATCCCCTTGATGATGTTACTATTCATTGGGTTGTGTATGAAAAAGTAATCTAAACGGTGCAATTACTTGCGTTGCTACGTTGTTACAGGATTTGATGAGCTCGGTACCAACCGGTACAGAAAATACCGTTACCAAAAATCTCTAAAAGTGGGTACCGGTACCGAATATACCTGGCACGGTACGGTTCGGTACCGGTCAGTACTGGTACCTTACCGGTATTTGAGGGTAAAAACCGGTGAATACCGGTGCCAAAACGATACCGAAAATGTCAAAAGTTGGTACCGATTCGGTACCGAAAATATACCTGGTTTAGTAAATTTGGTATTGGTACCAATACCCGATACCATTTGTTAATCCCCTTGATGATGTCACTATTCATTGTCTTCAAATTTTAATATATAGTTACTGTTCATTGTCTTCAAATTTTAATATATAATATATATATATATTTCAAATTCATTATATTTTAATTTATCGACATAATACGGGTTCACGTATTTCAAACTATTAAAAAAGGCTATGATTAAGTAATTGCATATAAAAATTTAGTGGCCACAAAATGAGTGATACGTCGTGAATAAGGTCATGTGCTATGGCTTGGATAAAAGGGGCGTGAAGCACAATAATTGTGGCGCAAACACCACAACGGAAGAGCATTTAAGGGGCATGAGGCACAATAATTCCTTTAATCTGTTTTATCTGCTAAATAATATATAACCCTGTCATATAGAGCCACATCCATTCATCCGTTATCACATTGCACATTTCAAATCTCCATAACATGTATTAATGGGTGTGAAAGATGAAACCTTTCTAGTGCCTACGTAACGTACTTTTTCTCCACAATCTACATTCGCTAAAACATGTATTGTAAGAATCCAACTCACACTTTAACTTATGATTTTACTTTCCTAATAAACAATTTATCATCCTACAATTTCATAAGCATTCGATATGTTTAGATGATATTTTTGAAAACCCACCCCAATTTGTAAACAATTGTAAAATTAAGAATTCGGTAAAGTTAAAATTTTTGGGCTTTGGAGTCCAACTTAGGGCCGGAACGAAACAAACGAACATGAATAATGTTCGTGTTCGTTGATTAAGGAAATAACGAACTAATCATCAATACTTATCGAACGATATCTTATATTCATGGTTGTTCATTAAGGAAATGAACATTTTGTGTCCCTTTGTATTCGTTCGTTAATTTTAGGTAACAATCACAAACAAACGTTCATGAACACAAATGAACAAATAAACAAGCGTTCATGAACGGAAAATAACACAAAAAAGAGCACAAACGAATATATATTAAATCTTGAATAAAATCGACATCTTTATCACAAACATTACGTATATCCCACCCAGATCGTCAAAATGTATGTAATGTACAATACATTAATACTTATGAAATATGTATTGGTCGGAATTTTAAAGTGTTTGGATAACATATAAAAATTAAAAATCATAATGAATTATTGAATACAAACTGACATAAATGAACACGTTAACGAACACGGCCTTTGTTCATGTTCATACAATTAACTAAACAAAAATTCTTGTTCGTGTTCATTCATTTATTAAACTAACTAATAAACATAAACAAACTTCCTACCGAATAGTTCACGAATTGTTCTATTCATATGCTGCCCTAGTCCAACTCGAATAATGAACACCATCAAATCACAACATAACATCTTTGGTAACACTTTCAGTTTCAAACCAACTGATTTTATAAAGAGTCTGTTTTCAACCCGATTGGTATAATATGCCTATATAAGTTGATGCATTTTTAAGATAAAACAGAAGCAAAAGTTTTACTTAATTGTTTCCATCAACCCAAAATTTTTGTAGGATAGAATACTATTTATGGGCCGGCCCATCTGTAGAAATAAAAATGACGGGTCTTTAAAGTTTAGACCTCTAAAACTGGGCCCAATTTCGGTCCCATCGTTACCAAACCATAAAAAAGTTATCATATTGTTTCTTCGTATTCGTTGCTTGTCCAATACACATCGAGCTTTTTTTTTTCAAAGGTAAATTTCATTAGAACACCAAATCAACCTCAAAACGAGGCGGCCTCAATAACAAAACCTACATGTTTACAAATTTAAACCAATCTTCCTAAGTAATCGAAACATTTTTAGCTCTACTATTAAACCACAAAAAACCTATCGACTTAATCTCGCTAAAGATTTCTTCGATCTTTATGTGCTCGTTGTTAAATTTGGCACCGTTCCTAGCTCTCCTGTTGGGATCCTATTTCGGCGAGAAAATCTATGGGTGGTGTTTGGTGTAACATAATAACATTGCAAAATTAATGGATAAAACGGTTGTGGATGGGACCCTGTTACGGAATGTTTTTAAAATTTTTGTTGGTAATGGGGAGGAAACGTCCTACTGGCTTGACCCTTGGATTTGTAAAGAACCCTTGAAAGACAAGTTTCCAGAGTTATTTAAAATTGAAACAGTTAAAAGATGCCGGGTTAGCGATTTAAAATTGAAACAGTTAAAAGATGTCGGGTTAGCGAGAGGATCCATATTCAAAATAACGGTCAAAGATTCGTTTGGCAGTGGAGTAAGTTTATAGTGGATAGGGTTGAAGTAAATGAGTTGCTGAACCTTTGTAGTTTATTGCATCAGTTTGAGCTGAACCAAAATAGAGATCGTTGGGCTTGGACAGGGGCTGCGGATGAGGAATTCAGTGTGTGGGCGGTAAAGCGTTTACTTGTTAAAAACGGATTAATAAGAATGTTTATATTTCTGAATGGTGCAAGTGGCTTCCTAACAAGTGCAACACATTTATTTGGAGAGCTGAAATGAATAAAATTGCTACTACGGAAGCGTTGAAAAAAAGAAATACCGGGGGTGAAAGACTCGGTTTGCGAGTTATGTGGTGAAGGTGATGAAACTGTGGAGCATCTTTTCACATCTTGCTTCATAGCTTCCATGTTGTGGTCTCAAATTAGTCGCTGGTGCAAGATCCACAATTTGATTATTTTCTCGTTTAAAGATTTATTGGAATTGCATGAACATGTAGGTTTGAAAGGTTACACATTGAGCTAGCATCTCTCGTCATTCAAATTAAGTTTCTTAAAATCATAGGAGCACTGGAAAAGTTATGGCGTGCAATCATGTTGGATTGACTTGTAGACTGTAGCATATGTTGGGTTATATAAAGAACTAGGTATTATTATTTTGAGAATTACAACGATTTATAATATTATTTTGAAAAATCATTGACTGAAAAAGGGCCAGTATTGCATTCTAATTTACCACTAAAGGAAATCTTTGACAGAAAAAAAACCAATGGTTTTATTCTTCCACAAAGTTTATACCTGCCTAGAAAGGTTAACAAAGTTCCAACATCAAATATGTTCGGGTCAACATGTTCAAGGTAATTTAGAATCAACCATTTTGACTAAAGGGGGTGGTCATCACTCATCACTCACTCATCGCTCACAACACCCAATCAAGTTCTGCCATGTCATCAACCATTATTTCATCACTCACAACTTTTTTTAGTAGCAATGATCATCACTCACAACACCCAACAATAAACCCTCACACCCCTCACATGTTCCATCACTCAAACCTTATAACGCGTGAAGTTTTTTCACGGAATCTATCCATCACTCGTGAACATTGCATGGTGGCGGTGGAAAACTTCAAACTTCCACGCGTTGAACTTGGCCCATCACGGAGCAAAAGCTACCGCCCCCAGTCCCCTAACAAAGAATTTAGAAGTTATACATTATCTGAATTTCTAACACGTCACAAATCTAATATGACATTTGCAGTTTTAGTTTAGTCAAGATGGATCCAGGTCAACCTAATGGGTTTGAGGATTGCCATGTTCAACTCATTTTTTAGCGACAACTTTGGATCACTAGGGTATCATCGTAGCAACAGCGGAACCACCCAGTCATATCAATCTCCACTTAGCTATACACCGATTCAGGAGATCAAATAAATTTGGGAAAACCACCTTGTGAGAATTGAACCCAGGACCTAATGATCCCTAAGGCTTATCCCACGCCAAAGATGCCACTAAGCATCATTTTTCCTAAGAAAGCTTTTTATGTAGAACATTAAACTAGAACTAGATGGTAATTTTCTGGCCTAAATAAAAGCTTAAAATATAAATAAGCATAAGTTTTACATTTGAAATGTAATTGTATATATATTTTTGTTGTAGATTTTGTATTTTTAAGGACAAATATGCAAAAGTTTTTTTTTTTCAGATTTGACTTATGATACCGCGTTCATGTATTTGACATGATTTTCATGTTTGTCTAAAACTTTCGAGTCTATATCGTGTTCGAAGCTTGAGCTTGTGAACATAAATGATTTATACATAAATAAGCCAATCCATCAATGATTTATACATATAAACGGTGATTGAAACAATCAAACACAAATAGTAAACTCTAAAGTCTTAACTAAAACACATCGCCTAAAACTCTAAACCTAATTAGTGTAAAACACTACGCATTGATTCTATCATTTTTCCGTTGTTTGTTAAATCAAAACACGTTCGATAGTTAGGGAGCATGTTTTCTAGACTTAAAAGAGTCCCATCCCCTTTCTACCCGTGCACAACCCATAAACACGTATTAGTTTAAGAAAAAAACATGTATATTCGATATTGACAATTTCCCATTGTGAAATACGATATATATTTGAGTAAATTACAAAAAAAAATGTCCTTTATGTTTACAACAGATTGCAAAGTATGTCATTTATCTTTAAAGTTGACGGGATTCATACTTTATTGTAACACCACGTAAAAACGTGTCCAATTATGTATAGACACGTGTCCTAAACTCTAACTATGTGAAAGAATTAGTTTGAAGGACTAAAGTTGACAAACAATGAAACTATGTCTACAGAGGGACTAAAAGTGTCAACATGCCAAACTTGAGCCTCTGAATGACCATACGTAAAAAAAATATTCTTGAATGGGTGATTGATTGGATATAAGGAGCCGTTTGTGAAAATAATCGGAAGATTATAAAATTACAAGGGTTAAACGTGTCAATATGTCATTTCTGACCTCTGGGTGACCTTTTAACGAAACCGAGGCTTCGAAATATTCAAATACACTCCCAAGAATAAGTGATAAAAGTTTCAAGTGGTTTCGAGATCGTTAAGCATGTTTTCAAGACTTTGGGCTATAAGCGTCAACTTGACGAAACTTGCTTTTATCGTTATATTTAACGAACCCGAGCCTAACGAAGTTTGTTTATTCATCCTTGAGCTTCATCAAACTAACTACAAGGGCCTTATGTGTCAACAATCATGTTAAAAAGGATTTAAAATCATCGGGGACTGAATCTGTCAACCTAGAAACTTGTTTTACCAGTTAACATGGTCCAGGCGGGCCGCGTAAGTCCTTATGGACTCTTACGCGGGCCGCGTAAGTCTACCAGTTCAGAAAAATCATGCCAGATGCGGGTTTAAGCTGTTACACCGCCTTAACCTAGTTTGTATCAATTTCTAGGAGCTATAAGTCGGTTTATAAATTATCTAGGACACCTGGGGTGATCCTAGGATCCCATTACACCTGGAAGTGATCTATGATCTTGCAATTGACTATATAAAGGACCTTAGTTCATGTGTTCTTGGCACATCATTTGCAACAACTTCAAAAGGGCCTGCATCTGGAGCTTGCAACCACTAGGAGAAGAATTTGAAGTGTAGAAAAGACAGCTAGGACTTTTAGTATGCCTCTAATTACTTGTTTAGTCGTTTTAATTAGCTTAATTACTCTAAAGTCAAACTTATCATAAATTAAGTTTGACTTTCGTTTTAATTACATATGGATCAGCCACTGATCAAATTGAAAGTGGTTATGGGACCATATTAAGGTAGGTGACTAACCCCTAAAAGGGCACCTCCTAATTATCTCGTTTGATGGTCAATTGTCGGGTCAAAGTAGTTTGACAAAAAGTCAAACTGGACAGAATTTTGAAAATGACTAAAATTAATAAATCAGAGGTTCTAAATTATATTTTAACATTCTAATGACTTGGTAATTTATATTAAAACATGTTTTATCAGTCCTAACCCGGCAATTTATAGTCTAAGGTCAATTTATAACCGAAAGTCGCAAAAGCTTGACTTTTGTTTTGACTTTCAGTTCTGACCCGTTCAAGCTTAATTCTCCCATGTTTTAAGCTTCCATTAGGACCACATTACTTAGTAGTATAACCCTCTGGAGTTATATTGCATGGTGCCTAGTGGTTTTAATTATATGCACTTGATCGTAATTATGCTTAATAATGACATAAACGCCCTTTTGACATACAACTGAGATTTTTAACAATGTGAATGGACTAACACCTTTACTACTGATATTTAGACATGTCCCAAAAATTTGACATCAGTTTGAGGTCTAGAATAGAAGTTGTGCTCAATAGCGTAATTAAGGAGCTTTTATTATTTAAATGGCGTAATTAACATAAAGCCTATCTAAACCCGATTTTTAATACCAAATTTTTTACCTACTGATGTAAAATAATATTTTGAGATTTTTGGAGATTTTTATTTATTTTTAGGCTGAGCATAACATAGGATGATAGTTTGAGTTCGGTAATTGTCGGTTTTACCCTTTTCATGCATAAAATGAGTTTTACGTAACTTTTTAATGCCAAACCTTTTACTACTGATTCTACATGATAATTAAAATATTTTGAAACTTATAAACTGATCAAAAACTCAGATTTCCTATTTTAACCCGAATATCCCTTAAAACCGATTTTTTAGCATTTTTAGCACATAGTTTGAGTTAAAACTATATTTTGCATATAAAACTTATTACCCACTGATGTTTTATGCTAATTTATATAATTAAACAGTAAGCCAAAGTTTTTAAACTCAGAAGTGTATTTTGACCTTTAAAGCTTATGTGAAATTACCAAAATGCCCTTACGGCACATAGTTTGGTTATATAAGGTAAATTTCACATATAAAGTACCCTACTGTTATAACTTATAAAAATACATATTTTTACTGATTAAAACAGACCTGAAACTCAGTTTAATATTTAAACTCTTTTATGAGCATTAAAATTACCAAAATACCCTTATGGGACTTATTTTGGTTTAAATTACTTTTTGGGCATATATGTTAACATCTTACTGATGTGTTAACATATCTTGAGCATAATAACGATTAAGACCTGTATATAATTTATTCAGTAGCCCGTTACGCGTTTATGCGTTCTGATCGGTTTACGTGACTAGTTTACGTAAAATAGCCGAAACGGGCTTAACCTTATCATTAAATCCTCAATTTCCAGAATGTGTTTAGTTTACCCATATTATACAAGTATCCAAGCTTGTCGGGTCTAAACCATATTCTATTCCGGTCTTCGCTTAATCTAGCGTTTAGAACCGTAAAGTTTTCTTCTAGCTAGCCGGTCTAAGTCCTTGACTAAATTAAAGACCCGTTAGCATCCTAATAGGTAATAAACCTTCTATACCGATTAAATAGCTTCCGGTAGAAGGTGCCATCAAAAAGCTTTAGGATTATACTGCTAGCATCAGGTAAATACTTTTAACTTATTTTCCCTTATTCGGGCTTGGGATATGGTATTAAAATAATACCACTTGGTCGGGTATGAAATCATTTAATCTGATTGTGATTAATAAATTTACATAACCCATTTTAATCTGTCTTGTTTGATAACATAAGCATTGGGGGTTAATACGACCGTGTCCTGGATATCCTCGGCTCATTTCATTTGAAAATGGCCACGACCTATGCACGGGGTGTAGGCATACACCTGACAGATGCAAATGCTAAAATATAAACCCACATGTTGGGGATAACTCCTTTGTGGGTTCTATAAGTGGTGAGTCGGTTAATCAAGACCGGCTTCCAACCGGCCCCAATTGTAAGACAAACATGTAATTCTGTATACAAGATTATATTTAAATAATTGTCCCAATTTATAAAAGATTTGTGCCATGTGCACTTAAATCAATTTTCATAAATGTTTTCAAAAGAGTCAGTTAATTGTATTTACCAGTGTAAACTGACGTATTTTCTTAAAGACTGATTTGACAGGTATCTCTCGTAATAGGCTGGAGCTATTAGGTGTCATAAGTGGATCTTGCAAATCCATAGATGCCTGAAGTCTGTTATTTTGTTTCTTTGTATTTGTTTATGATCCGCCTGTGGATCTTATTACATTCCAGTCTGTATATTCTTCCAGTCGAACACTCAGACATTATGGTTTGTAATAGTTTATTCACCAAGCCTTCCGCTGTGCTATTATATTGTGTGTATTGACTATGATGATATCAACTACGTCACGATACTCCCCGCCGGGCCCACCGGTAATATGTGGAAACATCGGGGTGTGACATTTATGTTTACAAAACCTTGCATAGTATGTCTTTTACCACTAACTCAGTTAATTTTTAACGTTAAATCAGGTTAGATTGGTAATTTTACTCTTTTATATATAATATATTTAATAAATAAAACAAAAAAAATAAAAATATATATCAAGAATCCCTTTTATCACAGCTCTTTCTTTCCCTCAACTCTCTCTCCATATCTCTCTCTAACATCCTGTACCCACCGCCACATAGCACCTGTCACACCCCTTTCTGCGGCGGAAGCACGAGGTGTGATCATGAAAGGTTCTCATTGCATACGAAAGGTAAACATGCTATATGCTCGTAAAAACATCAAATACCATATTTTGAAAACATAAGTTTAGCGTTTACATCGCTAGATAACATAAAACATTGTCTTAAAAGTTTACATCTTTATTCAAAGATAAACATAAGCGACATCCAAGAGCATAAGCAAGACCGCGCGCACATCCATCCTAGTTTCCTGAAATACATGTGAGTTTTGAAAAAAAAACGTCAACATAATGTTGGTGTGAATTCATGCAGTTTTTGTATTTCACGTTTGTATACTTTGTATGAAAACATAGTTTGCGTCATGTATAAATCAAGTTTTCATATACAAATCAAGTATTCATGTGTACACCACGTACTCATGTATAATTCAGGTTTTTCTTGAGTACCCCACGTACTTCAAGTATAATTCCCGTTTTCTTGAGTACCCCACGTACTCAAGTATAACTCATGTTTTCCTGAGTACCCCACGTACTTCAAGTATTAATCAAGTTTTAGTATGGTATGAATTTTATGTATGTAAAGTATTCCTGTAAGTATCAGGATTGTTAATGGGTTGCAAGGCCATTAACATGTGACACGACATAGGAAGTCACCAAACCTTAGGCATTTAATTGGTATATTCTGAGACACAAAAGCACTACTCGAAACTCGCCCTCACCGAGAGTGTGGCTGCCTGGCACCCGTTAGATCTAACCTTTTGTTATGCGGTCTAGGTATATTGTTGATTAATGGTGCTTATGTACCATATTCGTGACACGATTTCTCGTATCATTTCTCATAACGCAACCTACTTGGTTCTCGTCCTCACCAAGTGCGTTTCTTGTTATCATACCATTTATAAACATTATAATATTTGTACATGTATTTCACCCCCGAAGTTATAAAACTGAAAACAGTTAAAAGAAAAGGGGGAGCATGAACTCACAACTTTGCGTTCCTGTGCGTCGTAAACTTCACCGGATTTGCTTAATTAACGTCGTAACCTATACGCGTTTTCTTAACGTTAGTCACTAGACTTGCGTCGCACAAGTACAGTCACTCTCTTTTGTGTATATTTTCTTGTGTTAAAAATATTTTATATTTTTAACTAAATGTCTTACTTATATTATTTTCTTAACGTTAGTCACTAGAATTGCAGTTCTGTTGACACAGAGTGTCTTATCGGTGAGTTTACTAGTGTTTCTGACGCAACGCTCTCGTTTATGCATAAAGCAATTTTTTTTTGTAGTATACAACGTGCATGAATTCACTTGTTTCGTATGTGTTCAGACATTGCTGACAATTAAGCACATAATTGCAGTCATTAAATAATGATTAAAGTGTACGGAAATTACCGGTTTGGTGCCAGTTGTCACAGTCTCCCCTCGTTAAAAGAATTTCGTCCCGAAATTCAGGCTGAGCTAACTCTCGCAGGAGTCTTCTTGAATAGGTGGGGATACTTTTCTTTAAACTGGTCTTCACGTTCCCATGTGTACTCGGGTCCGTGCTTAGAGCTCCAACGTACTTTGACAAGTTTTACGCTGCTCCTCCTGGTCTTGTTGACTTTCCAGTCGGTAACCTCAACGGGTTGTTCTGTAAATCGAAGGGCATCATCAATATGCATTTCATCCATCGGGATAATCACGTTTTCTTGTGTTGGACTCTTCTTCAGGTTGGATACATGAAACGTATCATGTACTCCATTAAGTTCTTCCGGTAACTCCAGCTTGTATGCCACGGTACCAATTCTTTTCAATATTCTGAATGGTCCGATGTATCGTGGATTCAGCTTTCCACGCTTCCCAAATCTGACTACGCCCTTCCAAGGTGAGACTTTTAACAACACTTTGTTTCCCACCTCGAATTCTACTGATTTTCTTTTCGTATCAGCGTAGCTCTTTTTTCGATCTCGAGCCGCCTTAATGCGCTCTCGGATCTGCGCAATCTTGTCGGTTGTCTCTTGTACAAGTTCAGGACCAACCATACGTTTATCTCCAGCGTCTGCCCAACATAAGGGCGATCGGCATTTGCGGCCATACAGAGCTTCGAACGGCGCGGCTTTTATGCTCGTATGATAACTGTTATTGTAGGAAAACTCAACTAAAGGTAGATGAGTATCCCAGCTGCCGCCTAGATCCATGACACATGCGCGAAGCATATCTTCTAACGTTTGTATAGTCCGTTCGCTCTGGCCGTCTGTTTGCGGATGGAATGTCGTGCTCAGATCGAACTGAGATCCAAAGGCTTCCTGAAATGATTGCCAGATCCTTGAGACAAAGCGTCCATCTCTGTCTGAAATGATTGAGATTGGCACTCCATGTCGTGCCACAATTTCTCTTAAGTATATCTCAGCAAGCTTTCCAGTGCTGTCTTTTTCTCGGATCGGTAGGAAGTGCGCAGACTTTGTTAACCGATCAACTATTACCCATATCATATCGTGCCCTCTCGGGGTCCTGGGTAATTTCGTTATGAAGTCCATCGAGATTTGTTCCCACTTCCACACGGGAATCTCTGGTTGTTGTAGTAGGCCGGACGGTTTCTGATATTCTGCCTTAACCTTAGCACAGGTTAGGCACTTTCCAACATAAACAGCAACATCGCTTTCAGGTAAAGTCACGTATACTTGATACATTCTACTTCTAGTATATGCTAATTATCACACATAATTGCAATTAAGTCTCAATCACAGACGAGTGCTACTCTCGTGCACCCTAATTCTCGTAGTGTCTTTTCTAGACTCATGTGAACAGTTTCAGGTAGTGGATGTCGCGGGACGTTTTATGCAATGAAAACTCTTTGAAAATTGTTTTCGTGAAAGGATCCTAGAGATTGTAGACTAGACTCGAGAAGGAATCCTGGTTCACTACAATCGCAGCTCTGATACCAATCTGTCACACCCCTTTCTGCGGCGGAAGAACGAGGTGTGATCATGAAAGGTTCTTATTGCATACGAAAGGTGAACATGCTATATGCTCGTAAAAACATCAAATACCATATTTTGAAAACATAAGTTTAGCGTTTACATCGCTAGATAACATAAAACATTGTCTTAAAAGTTTACATCTTTATTCAAAGATAAACATAAGCGACATCCAAGAGCATAAGCAAGACCGCGCGCACATCCATCCTAGTTTCCTAAAATACATGTGAGTTTTGAAAAAAAACGTCAACATAATGTTGGTGTGAATTCATGCAGTTTTTGTATTTCACGTTCGTATACTTTGTATGAAAACATAGTTTGTGTCATGTATAAATCAAGTTTTCATATACAAATCAAGTATTCATGTGTACACCACGTACTCATGTATAATTCAGGTTTTTCTTGAGTACCCCACGTACTTCAAGTATAATTCCCGTTTTCTTGAGTACCCCACGTACTCAAGTATAACTCATGTTTTCTTGAGTACCCCACGTACTTCAAGTATTAATCAAGTTTTAGTATGGTATGAATTTTATGTATGTAAAGTATTCCTGTAAGTATCAGGATTGTTAATGGGTTGCAAGGCCATTAACATGTGACACGACATAGGAAGTCACCAGACCTTAGGCATTTAATTGGTATATTCTGAGACACAAAAGCACTACTCGATACTCGCCCTCACCGAGAGTGTGGCTGCCCGGCACCCGTTAGATCTAACCTTTTGTTATGCGGTCTAGGTATATTGTTGATTAATGGTGCTTATGTACCCTATTCGTGACACGATTTCTCGTATCATTTCTCAAAACACAACCTACTTGGTTCTCGTCCTCACCAAGTGCGTTTCTTGTTATCATTTCTCATAACGCATCCTACTTGGTTCTCGTCCTCACCAAGTGCGTTTCTTGTTATCATACCATTTATAAACATTATAATATTTGTACATGTATTTCACCCCCGAAGTTATAAAACTGAAAACAGTTAAAAGAAAAGGGGGAGCATGAACTCACAACTTTGCGTTCCTGTGCGTCGTAAACTTCACCGGATTTACTTAATTAACGTCGTAACCTATACGCGTTTTCTTAACGTTAGTCACTAGACTTGCGTCGCACAAGTACAGTCACTCTCTTTTGTGTATATTTTCTTGTGTTAAAAATATTTTATATTTTTAACTAAATGTCTTACTTATATTATTTTCTCAAAAATAAATATAAGTTTTTTGTATTTTGCACCCGAATTATGTATCTTGTATGTTGTATGTGTATTTTTTGTATTTTTACTCGTTACGAGTATCTCCAAGTCATATTATTTTTACTCTAAAAATAATATATACCTAGTTCACAAAATAATCACATAATCACACAAGCGATAAATATATATATATATTCTAAATATATATTTAGTAAGTTTGTTTACAAAAATCCACCTCCGAATACTTGGTCATTTGATAAGAAAAATCATGGCGAAGTTTGTTTGGAAACCAGTCAAAATATATTCATAACACTTGTCACCAAAAATATTCTAAGTGTCATTTTCTGAAAAAATTTCGCCAGAGTTTCCTCTGTACTGGAGGTGGCCACGCTTACTAGCGTATCATTTTCTTTTAAAAATTCAACCAATCAATTTTCCATCATCAACAAACAGTATTCAAACATTAAACTAGTCAAAGCAAGTATAAATCACAAACACATGAACTTGCAAGTTGTGTAAAATCATGTAGTAACTTTTCAACACATTTAGTGGATCTTTCCATCTCTAAAAATAAAGTCGGTTTCTTGGAAATCTTATTTTTATAGAATATGAATTTTTACAACTTCTAGTCGTTATTTACGAAAATTATTTCTTTGTCAAAACTTTTGTTACACGAGTGTCCACACACTTGTTTGTTCACAAAAACACCTCTAGTTTATGAAAGATCCGACTTAAAATAAGACTTGTATATATTTTACTTGGTCCTTCGAAAATACCACTTGTAGATCTTTAGATCTACTAGTTTAGAACTCCATTTTATAAGAAAAACTATTTTTACACAAGTTCATGTTTATGTTGTGGAAAGATTCGTCATCTTGCAACTTTTCTATTTAACATAACACTAGTTCATGTTTCATGAACATGACCTAGCCTGGTTAGATGACGATCCGTTCTACTACTAGCGTCAAACAACATAAAATAATCATAACAAAACAAGTTCCATAAATTTTACACTATTAGTTAGTCTTTAACCACCAAGTTCATCTTCTTTACAAGACTTTAAACTTTAATCTTATATGTTCATGATTTTTATCCGACAAATCTCTTATTAACCACTTTAGACAAGATCAATAGGGTGTTTAGAGTCACTTACTACTAGCTCGTGGCTAGGGAAGAAACTAGACGAAAAACGGGTGGTTAATAGCGTTGTGGTGAGGTCCTTGGCAATCCGTAAGCACCGAGCTTCCTTATGTGTGATCCTTCACCTTTGTATGTATTTAGAATGCCTTGAACAAACTTGAAAATGGTGAGGTGGTTGTGTGTGGGTTCGGCCGAACTCAAGCCAAGAGAGAAAGAGAGTGGAATTTTTGAGTTAAGTGTTGAAGTAAATGAATTGTAGTCTTATGGTTATATTTATGAACCAACTCTATATTTTGTCCACTAAACAAAGTGCCTTCTAGATTTGAGACCACCTTGATTATAATAATCAAAGAATTGTGTAGGTTGTCCCACATAGGGAAACCGATCGAATGGGGGTGGGGGTTTTATGGTTGGATTTCAACTAAAAGGTTAAGTGGTAGTTAGTTAATTAGGTGATTAAATTAGTTAAATAGTGTGTAGTGTTTTGTAACGGGTGTTAGGGTATTCGGGGACCCTAACTAGTTTAGAAAAATAAAAACAATGCTTCTAGCATTCTTTTGGTGTTCCGGGTATTAACCGGTTGTTCGGTTAGACACCGATTCGTTAAAGTGCTAAATTACACTTTTTAGTGTCTTTTAAGTATCTTTCTTGTACCCTTTCAATTCCCAACACTTAGGGAAATATTCTGGATAATAAAACGACATTTCTGCATAATATTCATATGTTTAAATGCTGGATTGAGCTGAATTTATTAAAATTCTGCACTTAAAGTGCGTTTCGGGTGCTTTTTAGTGCTTATTTTTGCTTCCGTAAGGTATATATGTAAACCCTTGTACGTATTCTTGGGTTTTAATGTATTCTTGTCGTTGGACCTACACCTAGGCCTCAGTTCTAATGTCTGACTGCTTTCTGCAGTTCTGTTGACACAGAGTGTCTTATCGGTGAGTTTACTAGTGTTTCTGACGCAACGCTCTCGTTTATGCATAAAGCAATTTTTTTTTGTAGTATACAACGTGCATGAATTCACTTGTTTCGTATGTGTTCAGACATTGCTGACAATTAAGCACATAATTGCAGTCATTAAATAATGATTAAAGTGTACGGAAATTACCGGTTTGGTGCCAGTTGTCACAGTCTCCCCCCGTTAAAAGAATTTCGTCCCGAAATTCAGGCTGAGCTAACTCTCGCAGGAGTCTTCTTGAATAGGTGGGGATACTTTTCTTTAAACTGGTCTTCACGTTCCCATGTGTACTCGGGTCCGTGCTTAGAGCTCCAACGTACTTTGACAAGTTTTACGCTGCTCCTCCTGGTCTTGTTGACTTTCCAGTCGGTAACCTCAACGGGTTGTTCTGTAAATCGAAGGGCATCATCAATATGCATTTCATCCATCGGGATAATCACGTTTTCTTGTGTTGGACTCTTCTTCAGGTTGGATACATGAAACGTATCATGTACTCCATTAAGTTCTTCCGGTAACTCCAGCTTGTATGCCACGGTACCAATTCTTTTCAATATTCTGAATGGTCCGATGTATCGTGGATTCAGCTTTCCACGCTTCCCAAATCTGACTACGCCCTTCCAAGGTGAGACTTTTAACAACACTTTGTTTCCCACCTCGAATTCTACTGATTTTCTTTTCGTATCAGCGTAGCTCTTTTTTCGATCTCGAGCCGCCTTAATGCGCTCTCGGATCTGCGCAATCTTGTCGGTTGTCTCTTGTACAAGTTCAGGACCAACCATACGTTTATCTCCAGCGTCTGCCCAACATAAGGGCGATCGGCATTTGCGGCCATACAGAGCTTCGAACGGCGCGGCTTTTATGCTCGTATGATAACTGTTATTGTAGGAAAACTCAACTAAAGGTAGATGAGTATCCCAGCTGCCGCCTAGATCCATGACACATGCGCGAAGCATATCTTCTAACGTTTGTATAGTCCGTTCGCTCTGGCCGTCTGTTTGCGGATGGAATGTCGTGCTCAGATCGAACTGAGATCCAAAGGCTTCCTGAAATGATTGCCAGATCCTTGAGACAAAGCGTCCATCTCTGTCTGAAATGATTGAGATTGGCACTCCATGTCGTGCCACAATTTCTCTTAAGTATATCTCAGCAAGCTTTCCAGTGCTGTCTTTTTCTCGGATCGGTAGGAAGTGCGCAGACTTTGTTAACCGATCAACTATTACCCATATCATATCGTGCCCTCTCGGGGTCCTGGGTAATTTCGTTATGAAGTCCATCGAGATTTGTTCCCACTTCCACACGGGAATCTCTGGTTGTTGTAGTAGGCCGGACGGTTTCTGATATTCTGCCTTAACCTTAGCACAGGTTAGGCACTTTCCAACATAAACAGCAACATCGCTTTCAGGTAAAGTCACGTATACTTGATACATTCTACTTCTAGTATATGCTAATTATCACACATAATTGCAATTAAGTCTCAATCACAGACGAGTGCTACTCTCGTGCACCCTAATTCTCGTAGTGTCTTTTCTAGACTCATGTGAACAGTTTCAGGTAGTGGATGTCGCGGGACGTTTTATGCAATGAAAACTCTTTGAAAATTGTTTTCGTGAAAGGATCCTAGAGATTGTAGACTAGACTCGAGAAGGAATCCTGGTTCACTACAATCGCAGCTCTGATACCAATCTGTCACACCCCTTTCTGCGGCGGAAGAACGAGGTGTGATCATGAAAGGTTCTTATTGCATACGAAAGGTGAACATGCTATATGCTCGTAAAAACATCAAATACCATATTTTGAAAACATAAGTTTAGCGTTTACATCGCTAGATAACATAAAACATTGTCTTAAAAGTTTACATCTTTATTCAAAGATAAACATAAGCGACATCCAAGAGCATAAGCAAGACCGCGCGCACATCCATCCTAGTTTCCTAAAATACATGTGAGTTTTGAAAAAAAACGTCAACATAATGTTGGTGTGAATTCATGCAGTTTTTGTATTTCACGTTCGTATACTTTGTATGAAAACATAGTTTGTGTCATGTATAAATCAAGTTTTCATATACAAATCAAGTATTCATGTGTACACCACGTACTCATGTATAATTCAGGTTTTTCTTGAGTACCCCACGTACTTCAAGTATAATTCCCGTTTTCTTGAGTACCCCACGTACTCAAGTATAACTCATGTTTTCTTGAGTACCCCACGTACTTCAAGTATTAATCAAGTTTTAGTATGGTATGAATTTTATGTATGTAAAGTATTCCTGTAAGTATCAGGATTGTTAATGGGTTGCAAGGCCATTAACATGTGACACGACATAGGAAGTCACCAGACCTTAGGCATTTAATTGGTATATTCTGAGACACAAAAGCACTACTCGATACTCGCCCTCACCGAGAGTGTGGCTGCCCGGCACCCGTTAGATCTAACCTTTTGTTATGCGGTCTAGGTATATTGTTGATTAATGGTGCTTATGTACCCTATTCGTGACACGATTTCTCGTATCATTTCTCATAACGCAACCTACTTGGTTCTCGTCCTCACCAAGTGCGTTTCTTGTTATCATTTCTCATAACGCATCCTACTTGGTTCTCGTCCTCACCAAGTGCGTTTCTTGTTATCATACCATTTATAAACATTATAATATTTGTACATGTATTTCACCCCCGAAGTTATAAAACTGAAAACAGTTAAAAGAAAAGGGGGAGCATGAACTCACAACTTTGCGTTCCTGTGCGTCGTAAACTTCACCGGATTTACTTAATTAACGTCGTAACCTATACGCGTTTTCTTAACGTTAGTCACTAGACTTGCGTCGCACAAGTACAGTCACTCTCTTTTGTGTCTATTTTCTTGTGTTAAAAATATTTTATATTTTTAACTAAATGTCTTACTTATATTATTTTCTCAAAAATAAATATAAGCTTTTTGTATTTTGCACCCGAATTATGTATCTTGTATGTTGTATGTGTATTTTTTGTATTTTTACTCGTTACGAGTATCTCCAAGTCATATTATTTTTACTCTAAAAATAATATATACCTAGTTCACAAAATAATCACATAATCACACAAGCGATAAATATATATATATTCTAAATATATATTTAGTAAGTTTGTTTACAAAAATCCACCTCCGAATACTTGGTCATTTGATAAGAAAAATTATGGCGAAGTTTGTTTGGAAACCAGTCAAAATATATTCATAACACTTGTCACCAAAAATATTCTAAGTGTTATTTTCTGGAAAAATTTCGCCAGAGTTTTCTCTGTAACTGGAGGTGGCCACGCTTACTAGCGTATCATTTTCTTTTAAAAATTCAACCAATCAATTTTCCATCATCAACAAACAATATTCAAACATTAAACTAGTCAAAGCAAGTATAAATCACAAACACATGAACTTGCAAGTTGTGTAAAATCATGTAGTAACTTTTCAACACATTAATGGATCTTTCCATCTCTAAAAATAAAGTCGGTTTCTAGGAAATCTTATTTTTATAGAATATGAATTTTTACAACTTCTAGTCGTTATTTACGAAAATTATTTCTTTGTCAAAACTTTTGTTACACGAGTGTCCACACACTTGTTTGTTCACAAAAACACCTCTAGTTTATGAAAGATCCGACTTAAAATAAGACTTGTATATATTTTACTTGGTCCTTCGAAAATACCACTTGTAGATCTTTAGATCTACTAGTTTAGAACTCCATTTTATAAGAAAAACTATTTTTACACAAGTTCATGTTTATGTTGTGGAAAGATTCGTCATCTTGCAACTTTTCTATTTAACATAACACTAGTTCATGTTTCATGAACATGACCTAGCCTGGTTAGATGACGATCCGTTCTACTACTAGCGTCAAACAACATAAAATAATCATAACAAAACAAGTTCCATAAATTTTACACTATTAGTTAGTCTTTAACCACCAAGTTCATCTTCTTTACAAGACTTTAAACTTTGATCTTATATGTTCATGATTTTTATCCGACAAATCTCTTATTAACCACTTTAGACAAGATCAATAGGGTGTTTAGAGTCACTTACTACTAGCTCGTGGCTAGGGAAGAAACTAGACGAAAAACGGGTGGTTAATAGCGTTGTGGTGAGGTCCTTGGCAATCCGTAAGCACCGAGCTTCCTTATGTGTGATCCTTCACCTTTGTATGTATTTAGAATGCCTTGAACAAACTTGAAAATGGTGAGGTGGTTGTGTGTGGGTTCGGCCGAACTCAAGCCAAGAGAGAAAGAGAGTGGAATTTTTGAGTTAAGTGTTGAAGTAAATGAATTGTAGTCTTATGGTTATATTTATGAACCAACTCTATATTTTGTCCACTAAACAAAGTGCCTTCTAGATTTGAGACCACCTTGATTATAATAATCAAAGAATTGTGTAGGTTGTCCCACATGGGGAAACCGATCGAATGGGGGTGGGGGTTTTATGGTTGGATTTCAACTAAAAGGTTAAGTGGTAGTTAGTTAATTAGATGATTAAATTAGTTAAATAGTGTGTAGTGTTTTGTAACGGGTGTTAGGGTATTCGGGGACCCTAACTAGTTTAGAAAAATAAAAACAATGCTTCTAGCATTGTTTTGGTGTTCCGGGTATTAACCGGTTGTTCGGTTAGACACCGATTCGTTAAAGTGCTAAATTACACTTTTTAGTGTCTTTTAAGTATCTTTCTTGTACCCTTTCAATTCCCAACACTTAGGGAAATATTCTGGATAATAAAACGACATTTCTGCATAATATTCATATGTTTAAATGCTGAATTGAGCTGAATTTATTAAAATTCTGCACTTAAAGTGCGTTTCGGGTGCTTTTTAGTGCTTATTTTTGCTTCCATAAGGTATATATGTAAACCCTTGTACGTATTCTTGGGTTTTAATGTATTCTTGTCGTTGGACCTACACCTAGGCCTCAGTTCTAATGTCTGACTGCTTTCTGCAGTTCTGTTGACACAGAGTGTCTTATCGGTGAGTTTACTAGTGTTTCTGACGCAACGCTCTCGTTTATGCATAAAGCAATTTTTTTTTGTAGTATACAACGTGAATGAATTCACTTGTTTCGTATGTGTTCAGACATTGCTGACAATTAAGCACATAATTGCAGTCATTAAATAATGATTAAAGTGTACGGAAATTACCGGTTTGGTGCCAGTTGTCACAGCACCACCACCACCACCATCATAAACCACCTTCCCACCGCCGCATAGCACCACCACCATAAATCACCCTCCTTTTTCTCACCCCTTTCTCAATCTATCTGATCTCTACCAATTTTGAAACCTAAAATCGAAATAACAAAATCAATTCTTAAATTCCACAAGATCTGAAAGCAAAAACAAAATTCACAAACTCTCTCTCTACATTCTGGTTGTGCACACATCCATCGAATCACCACCACCATCACACCACCACTGCCATCGCTTCACCACCGACATCGTACTACCACCGACGTCGTACCACCACCGCCATCGCTACACCACCGCCTCTCAAAGACGAAAGATGACAAGAAAGATGAAGATCCAGTAAGTATTTAGATCTAAATCTCTCAAATGGGATTAGAAATGAGATCTAAATCTCTCAAATTGAACTACACACAGATTCAAAATCAGATCTGAATATGACAACACACAAACTCATAATTGTGGTGCTGCGGTGGTGGTAAGAGGATTTTTAGGGTTTTAGGTTGTGTGGGATGGATGGTGCGGGGGCAGGTTGTGGTGATGGGTGGTGCTGTTTGGTGGTTGTAAGATTAAGAGTTGTAAGTAAATGAATAACGTCTCTGTGTGTGTTTTAGATATACATAAAATAAGTTTTTAAATTATTAATTTTATGTTTTTTTTTTTTAATTTTAGTAAATAAATAAATATGGTAATAGGTAAAAAAAAAGACTAAGTTGCCCTCATATAGGGTCCACTTGATTGGATTTAACCATAAAAACTAACTGAGTTAGGTTCAAAGGACGTAACGTGCAAGGGTTTGCAAACATCGAGTACGTTTTTTGTACTTTTTGAAGACAAATGACACAACTTGCAATCTGGTGTAAACACAAACGACGATTTTTGTAATTTAGTCTATATATTTTTAGTAGATATACGCAATGTTTTAAAAACCGGTAAATACCGGCCGGTTATACCAGTATTACCATTTTTGGATGTAAATCCGGTCCGAAACACCCCGGTAAGTAGGAGAAACGGCATAGACTTTGTACCGCCGGTAAAATCCGGTATACCGGTTTGAACCGTTATACCGGTACTGTCTCAAGTCTATTTTTGGGTTAGGATTTTACTTTTTATCGTCCCTTCTCCATGTTTACTCTTAGCTTTAACCTAACAACTTTTAATATTTTATCTTCATCGATCAAAATTCAAAACTTGCTTCATCACTCCATCATTCGTGACTTGTTCCATTTAATATTTTATCTCCATCGATCAAAATTCAAAACTTGCTTCATCATTCCATCATTCGTGACTTGTTTCGGACTTTCATCACCCCATCGTTCGTTCCAGATTTCTATTTTAATCCAATTTTGGATTATTTTTTGAGTTAATGTTGAAATTTATGAAAGTATACAATTAACTAGTCAACCCGGTTGAACTGCCCGGCACAACCCGGTTCAACCGGTTAAACCATTTTTGTGCCTAATCCGGTATGATTAAAAAACCGGATTTTAAAACATTGGATATACGAAGAAAATAGTGCAATTTCAAAAGAAAAATCTCATTCTCCGTACTATATATAAACTCCCTGAAACCCTTCACGCACTCTTTGGAGATCCATCCGCCTAAACAACAACAAACCCTAACGTTACGAAGAACTAGAGAGAGAGAGAAAGCTTACATATTCTCTTTCTCTCTCTACTTCACCATCGATCTGCACGCACATCCATCGTGATTCCAGTACGGATTATCTTCTTCTGTTTTTGTTAGTAGTTTTAGTGTTATTCTGTTGTTTTGGATGTTTGTAATGACTGGTGGTGTTATTGTTGAGGTTGATTAGGTGTTGATTACCAATGGCGGATTCGGCTGCAGCAGCGTCACCGGCACCGGCACCTGTATCTGCGCAAGTTGTATGTATCGATTTAATAAGATTTGAATGTTTATTTATGTATGACTGTTTGAGATTTTGTGTATGACTGTTATTGATGTGAGCTTTTGAATTAAAATTTAGCCGTACTGTTTTTGAAGAAGATTTCATGATTCTGCATTATGTTTTCTCAGTTGTTTTAGATTTGAATGAATGAATGAACTAAATCTATGACAATTTAATGGAAGTTTTAACGTATGTAATATAAGTATGAAATTGTGTGATTATTTAGAGTTCTGTCATTAATTGTTCGTATTTAGGTATGTAGGAGGGTTCATTATTCGAATCGAAAAACTTAAAATTTAATTCGTTTTGAATAAAAAAATACCTATTTAAAATTCGATTTGAAGTCTGAAATCGAAATCCGGATTTGTGATTTTCGATTTGAAATCCGAATTTGAATATATCTTATTATATATGCCACTTTATTTTGAACTTTTTCTCATGTGGCTACTGGCTGGTTTAATGTATTTGGGATGCTACAATTATGATTTTGGCTATTTGATATATCAATGGTATTAGTTTTATAGATTTGTATTTATAGATTTGTATTTATAGTGTTCAATTTCATTAAGTTTGTAGTAGTCTTAAAATAAGTTATGTCTTTGGGTGAATTCGAATTTGAATCGAATCTCAAATTGGACTCGAATTTGATTTTGAAATTCGAATTCGAATCCAGGTTTAAAAATCCAAATTCGATTCGGTTAAGTTGCAAATTTGAAATTTAATTCGTTTGAACATCCCTAGCCGTGTTTAATGGAGAGCTAACCAGCTGAAAGTTTAGTCTGAAACTCTGAATTTTTTTATGCTAGTTGGAATACATACACTAAGATATAGTTGATTTTGGAAAATGTTATTTTGCAATTCGTTGGATGTTTAAACTTGCTTTATTTCATTTTAATTTGTATGTAAATGAATTTGATTGTTCTTTCAAACATAGTTGTCAATAGCGAGCGACCGAGCGTAGCGATCGCTATAGCGTGCTATGTAGCGTATAGGTCTAGGCTCGATATTAGGGTTGTAGCGATAGATAGCCATGATAGCGATAGATTGCGACAATTTTTTTTTTTGAATATAAATAGCAATTAAACACAGCCATAAAATAGCTGGATTTTAGGTTTTTGTTAAATATACATGTAAAATAGCATATATACCGTGGTATTTTGATATAATATACATATTAAAATTTTTAAAACTTTTTTTCTAGTGTATGGCTAGTTATAAAATAGCCGCCCGCTAATTATCGCTATTCGCTATGTAGCATATAGGTACCTTATCGTTATTTGTCGCTAATCGCCATTAACAACAATGCTTTCAAACTCTTTGGCAATAAACAGGTCGGGAATGCGTTTGTTCAGCAGTATTATCATATACTGCACCAGTCATCTGGGCTAGTTCATCGTTTCTATCAGGATATCAGTAAACTTGGTCGCCCCGAAGAAGATGGTTCTATGAGCATGACTACTACTATGGACGTATGGTCTCCATCGATCTTTTCCATTCATATATTAAGTGACAGGTCTCTGTGTTTTAGTATAGTTCTTCAGGTTGCTTGTCTGATTCTTTCGCTGGTATTGACGTGCAGGCAATCAATGACAAAATACTGTCACTTAACTACGGCGACTTCAGGGCTGAAATCAGAACCGTTGATGCACAAGAATCAATGAACGATGGAGTCAGTGTTCTGGTAACCGGATATCTGACTGGAAAGGATGATATTCCTCAGAATTTCACTCAATCATTCTTTCTTGCACCTCAAGATAAAGGCTACTTTGTGTTAAATGACATGTTCCGTTACGTTGAGAATGCTAATCATCATGGAGAAGACCATGCTTCTGATGAGGATGTACTGGCTTCTGTAACTCCCGAGCAAGGTGACTGCTAATTATACATGATTAGCTTAACGAAATTATCTTAATTAATTTTCTCTTATATATTTTTTTAAATTGAATGATCTGCAGTTCCCGAAATTGTTCCGGTGCCAGAGAACAATATTTCTGAGCAAGCTAGTGTATCGGCAGATGAGTCTCATGCAGAAAAGGTTGTTCCTGTGGAGAATGGAGACGTACCGATAGAAAAGGAGGAAGAACCAGTTCTTAAGGTTGTTGATGAAGTGCAGGATTCATCACTGGTGGAAGCCGAATCTCAGACCAAAATTGAGAAAGCACCAAAGAAGTCATATGCTTCTATTGTAAGTTGCCTGTTATTGATATTATCAGTTACAGTAAACAACACACATCCATAGGCATAATTCAAACTGGTTGGGTTCACCTTGAAGGTTTTAATTCCGTTCATTTTTAAATTTGTTACTAAAACATAACCTTTAGTGTAATTCTCCGAATAAAACGATTTAGGAGGCTGCATTCGTTAAATCTGAACTTTGGTCAACTTTCAACCTGTTCAATCCATTCATTAGTACCCGTTCTCTTTGGGCTTTTTTTCATATGACCCATTAGAGCCAAGACAAACCTGTTTATAAGACAATTTATATGGATTATATCTGAGTAAGCAAGAGGGCACGTGTTTTGTCATGCATTTAAATCTAAACTTTTGTCGACTTTCAACTCGTTTGACCTGTTCATTGCATTCATCAGTACCCGTTCCCCTCGTTTTTTTTTTCTTTTCATTTGACCCATTAGAGATAAAGACAAACCATATCTAAGCAAGCTAGGGACACTGTGTTGTATGAACTTTTTTATGCTTTACCTCTAAACAAAGAAAAAAACAGTCATTTATGTCCTATGATATGTTCTGCTGTTGTTTAAGGTAATGGATATGAAGCAAAATGGTGTATCCTTTTCATCTCCAGCACCTGCACCCAGAAAACCTCAACCAAAGAAACAAGAACAACAACCTTTGCACAATGCTCTTGCAACTACTGTAGCTAATGAACCAGCGGCTTCCAACGGAGATGCTGTCGAAAATGGTCTTCATGAGGAAGAAGGTATGCATACAGTTTCATCCTGTGGGCTCTTCTGTATTCATGCATGAGTTTTATACTTATATTTAATATATATTTTCTGTTTTTACCGTTGAAGGTTATTCTGTGTATATCAAGGGTCTCCCAGTGAGTGCTACACATGCAATGCTGGAAGAGGAATTCAAGAAGTTTGGGCCTATTAAACCTAATGGTATCCAAGTTCGAAGCAACAGGGTATGTAATGACTCATTCTGTATAAATGTTTGTGTTTTCTTTTTAATTTTTTACTCATTTGAAACTCATTTTGCAGCAACAGGGATTTTCTTTTGGTTTTGTTGAATTTGAGACACCTGAAGCAGTTCAAAAGGCCATCGAGGTATTTTTGTAGTTATTTTTTTTTTTCATTTTTTAACGGAGAACTAAGGTCACCTATTATATGCTTTGTTTCTTTGTAATTATTACACCATCTGTAAAAGTGATCGTTTAGTTTATACTAGGGGTGCAAACGAGCCAAACAGCTCGCAAGCTGCTAGAGATTGGCTCGATAAATAAACGAGCCCGAGCCGAGCTTGCGCCTGAAATAAAGCTCATTTATTTATCGAGCCCAAGCTCGAGCCTGGCATGTAAAGTTGTTTAGTAAACGAGCTGAGCCGAGCTTCACTTATCGAGCTCACGAGCCTAAATGATATATTATTTATATTGTTTTTATATAATATATTAATTAATTAAGTAATAGATAATAAACAAGCCGAGCCGAGCTCAAGCTCTCATAAGTTAATCGATATTGAGCCTAGTCGAGCTCGGGCTCAGCTCGGCTTGGCTGGGTCATGTCAAAATGGGTCATTTATATATTGTCAGTTTGGTTGGGTAAAAATGAGTTTACCGGATGTATTAATGTGTTCAGGCTTCGCCAATCACAATCAATGGAAAAAATGCTGCTGTTGAAGAGAAGCGATCCACGAACTCTAGAGGTATGTTTTTAGATGATAATGAATTTAAAAAATATATTATCTTGTGTAATAACAGGTGTATGGAATATCTTGTGCTATCGATTTATTTTTTAACCACCTGACTGCTTATAGGAGGAAATCGGGGAAGATTTGTGGGTGGAAGAGGACCCGGATTCAGAACCGATGGCATGAGAAATCGTGGAAACTATGGAGGTGGCAGAGGTTACAATCGAGGCGGTGATTTTGGCGGTAGCAGGAATGATTATGGTAACAGAGGTGGTGGCAGCCGGGGAGGACCAGCTTCAAATCGCGGTGGTGATGGATATCAAAGAGACTACGGTCGTGTGAATCGTGGAGATGTTAATGGAACTACCAGAAGTACAACACAGTGAGATATTGCTTTTACCTCACCAGGTTCATGCCCAAATGACTGGTTTTTTGGCTTCACGTTTTAAAGTTGCAGCGGTTAGGTAGTAGAAATAATATATTAATAACGGCTTATTGGTTTATTTAAGGATTTTTTTTTCTAACGTTTGTTTTGGCATTTGTTGTTTCACGGTGATAATAGATGGGTAGAAAAGAGGTTTATTTTTTGGTGATTTTTTACTTTGTAGTATAGTTGTAGTCGTGAATTGTGTTGTTTTTGTTTTGTCGAATTCGTTGAAAGTTTTTTTGGTTCATCTTACCAACAATTCTCATTTGGTTTTTGTCAAGCATCTGATGAAAGGATCTAATTTACAGTTTGATAAAGTTATAGCTAGGGCAACCAACCATTTGATTTAAATGGGTAATCCAATAGTTTTCCGATTGAAAAAGAAAACAAGGTGGTGTTTTTCTGGGCTTGTAGTCAGGTCTATGTTATTGAAAATCAACTTATTAATCTAGATTATGTCATTTATAGAAAGTATCTTAATACACAAGAATGTATCTCTTGTATTAGCAATCTGAAAAGAGAGATCAAGCTGTAATGAAAAAGCAATCTGAAAAGAGAGGTCAAGCTGTAGTAAATTTATACATAACACTGATGGTTTTTTATGCCAACCTTTTAAGATGCGTATCATTTTCTTATTTGCGTTGTTCTCCGCTCTAAGTTGCACCCCGTCTATGTCTCCACTAGCAATAAATTTCATAATCAATCTCTGTTTCGAGATAGGGTAGTCAAACCCGTCGACGACCTTGTAGATCATGCAGATACAAGCAGAACTCCACGCATGAAGGCCTCTCGGCAGTACCATAAAAGACTCAACATCAGTTTTTGATTACAAAAAAACGTATCAAAATACTGCATAGCAATGACAATTATTTGTGGTCCAAGCTCAAATTTATTACAAATTTGTTCAAAAGACAAGTTGCAATTAGTGATAAGTATTATAATAGCTTTTAATAATCGTACACAAAACTTACCTCAACAACATTGTTTAGGCCACCAAGTCGGACTGATCGAAGCTGGTCATAAGTACTATTACCAATATTTTTATGGTAAGACACCCACGCAACAACATCATCTTTCAGTGCCATAGCAAACAAGACAACATGATCGGTTTGGGAATCGAAACAAAAAATTGATCAAAAGAAAAAAAGTTTAGAAATTCGAGATTTAATAAAAAGACGCATTACAAAAAAAAATCACTAAACAGCATTAGCATTAGGATTTGGTGTTGGATGGTCCTCTGCGACAACGTCTGTGAGCAACACGATGACTATTAATCCGAGTGAAATGAAAACAACAAAGAACTCGTAACTACCACTTTTAAAAGGCAAAAAATCCAAGAACAAAGAAAAATTGAGCGAAAACGAGACAAAAAAACCATAAGTGTTGAGGATTTCTCGAACCTTAAAACCTAGGGTTTTCTCTTCTTGTAGAGAGGAGAGTGAGGCGTTTTGTGGTTTGGCGGGTCGGGCGACTGCATGATGCCCAAATCTCTAGAGGGCCCAAATTTTTTTTAGAAAAATTATTTTTTATATATTTTTAAATTGTTTATTATGTATTTTAATCTTATTTATAAATATTTTAATATACATATATATTAGGGCCCGATTTTAAATGAATTTATATATAGTTTAAATTTTTTGTTATATATTTTAAACTTTTTTAATACATTTTAAGTTTTTTAAAGTTCGTCGAATGGATCTTGTTCTAAACTGTGAGGCTTCTAAGAACATGTGATTCTACTTTTTGTTACAATAAAGTGCGAAATCCATTATCGCAACTTGTAATTGTGCAAAGATCATGTAAATAAACGTTTTGATTTTATTCAGTCTCCAATCAGACAGAGTTTCGTTACACGTGACGAATTTGACAAAATGGTTCTGGATGCATGGATAACACCTATGGCGCATGTCTCCCCTTTATATAGGGCATGAGTCATGCTTTCCCTTAGCAGCGCATGACTATTACTCACGCCTGAGATATGCGTTGCGTATGTCTCATGCATGATTACATTAACCCTAAACAAACTTTCCGAAACTCTGTCCTAACTTATACAACACACGACTGTATCATCTGTGCAAGATTTCTAAGTTATGGACATACATAAAATGCACTAACAGATTCTCCCTTGGACATGGCTAGAAATATTCAATCAACAGTCTTGAATCGTTCGGAATAACATCTTCAAGTGTACTAACAAATTCCCTCTTGATCGATGTTTTCAAAATTCCTCTAACTTTCAATCTTCAATGATTTGACTATGGCAGTTTCTATCTCTTTGGGAATTTAACTCTGACAACATCTCAAAAATATCTCAAAAATCTCGTTAGTGCTATTCACACTCAAATATTATCAATTTAATAATACGGAAGATTTACACACAAACTAATAATAAAATATTTTTGAGTTTTGAATATGCTAAGTAAATGTAAAGCAACAATATTTAAAGAAAAACATATTTTTGTGAGAAAACTTGCAAGGGGGTCATATTAGTTTACTGAGACATGTCAGATACACTATTGTTCTAAACAAACACAAAGCTCGTCAATATTATTGTCCACCTAAACTCATACAATCCACTTTCGTAATGTTTATTGATATTTAGTAGTTTAACACAAAATCCTATGGACCCCACAGCATATCCTCTCATTGTGCAATACACTAACACAAGTAATTCATTTTAACTTTCATCAACTATGTTTTGTGCAAAAAAATAAAGTTGAATACTTAAACCCTAACAATCAGGTCGATCTTTTGATAAGCAGAGAAAGTCCAGTGTTTGAGAAAAATAAGAAATAAAACAAGTTTAAAGGTTCAGGCCTTAACAATCAGGTCGATCTTTATGATATATGCAGTGTTGCAAAAATCGCGACTAGTCGGCGACTAGTCGCTAGTCGGACCTCTACTGAGTAATTTTTCACTAATCAGTGAAAAAATCGCTAGTCGGCCTAGTCGGCCCTAATCGGCCCTAGTCGGCCCTAGTCGGCCCTAATCGCGACTAGTCGGTCGGGAAAAATCAGAAAAAATCGGGAAAAAACAAAAAAAATCGGAAAAAAATCAGAAAAAATCGGAAAAAATCGGAAAAAAACACATATTCCGGCCAAAACCTCCCAGATTCCGGTCAAAACTTGTCCACTTAAAAAAATTACGTATAAAAATATATGTATATATGTATAAAAACTTAAAATTATACATAAAAAGTCCGATCCGATTAATCCCGATTAATCCCGAGTAATCCCGAGTAGTCGCTAGTCCCTACCTCACCGACCCGCTAGCGACTAGCGAGTTCTCCAACCTTGGATATATGTAGAGGAAGTCCAAGGCTTGAATGAAAAAAACCAAGAAAAATAAAACAGAAACGTTTAGGAAATAACCTCCAGGTCGATATTTGTGAATATGCGTAGAGGATGTCAGAATGCTTAAACCTAATAAAGAAATAAAACAAGTAGAATTCTTTTAAAGAGAAATGCACAAAAAAACGACTTTTCAGAAAGTAGTGAAAGCTCTCATATTGACCTATTTTAAACTCGAGGATTATTGTGTATGTATGCAGTCATGAAGGACAAAACTAAGAGCATCACCAATAGCTAATTTTTTCTTGTTTTTAGAGGGTGATGTGGCATCTATATCCATTTTTACTATTGTAGGTTGTGTTTGTGACTTTCATTTTTTTATCATGCATTCTTCTTCACATACAAGAAAAAATGGAAGAAAGTGGCAGTGGGTGGGGCCAAATGGGGTTGGGTGTCTTTCTCTCTCTCTATATATACACATATATATAAATAGGTAATTAAAATTAAATGTAAAAGGTGGTGATGATGTGACAATGTTTTTAAGTGTTTTTGTGTTTTCTTATTGGGTGGGTTTTTGATGTTTTTGAAGGGTGAGTGTTTTTCTGATGTGGCAGCTGACTGGACATGTTTTTAGGTGTTTTTAATGGTTCTTATTGTGGATGCTCTAAGTACTATACTTCAACTATGTTTTCCATTGGAATCGGGTATCGTTTAGTTTATATCATTTTTACAAAGCTATTAATGTATGCTGAGCCTACTGACACATCAAACTTGTGAGACTGTTTTAACATTACAAAATCCACAAAAATTAACTGATGCTGAACTAGGAGAAATGTCACTTCATGGTGAAGGATGGCATAGTTTTGGGTCATAAGATTTCATGGGTGGGTATTGAGGTCGATAGAGCTAAAATCAGAACAATTTCTAAACATCCTCCGCCGAATTCTGTGAAGTCTGTTCATAGTGTTCTTGGCTACGCAGGATTTTACCATCATTTCACCCGTGATTTTTCTAAGATCGTGAGGCCTATGACCCGGTTGTTAGAGAAGGACGTTCCATTCGATTTTTCTAAGGAGTGCATGAGGGCAAAATTAGTGACTTCGCCGATTTTTATCGCTCCAGATTAGAGCCTTCATTTTGAGCTTATGTGTAATGCGAGCAATTTCGCGGTTAGAGCTATTCTAGGATAGCGTAAAGAGAAACAAATTCATCTGATTTAGAACGCAAGCAAGACCCTGAATGATGCCTAAAAACATTATACCACCACTCAAAAAGAGCTCAGTGGTCTTTGCTCACCTTGCTCTTTCTAAAGTTATCGTCTACACCGATCATGCGACATTGAGGCATTTGTTTGCAAAGAAAGACGCAAAACCGCGATTGATTCGGTGGATTCTACTTTTGCAGCATATCATTTGTCCCGACTTGATAGTCCCGAGAGTGATGAGGATGAGATTGGTGATAGTTTTACTCATGAGAGTTTGATGTTTGTGAAACCCGAGGATGAGGGAATGCCTTGTACACAGATATAGTGAATTACGTGAAGTTGGGAGTGATACAACCCGAGATGTCTTTCTATCAGAATAAGAAACTGATAGCGGACTCGAAGTATTACTTTGGGATGATCCATGTCTTTTTTTTTTCGTATTGGAGTTGATCAGGTTGTGAGGAGATGCATTGCTGGAGAGGAGTGTATGTAGATTCTCAAACATTATCATAAAGGGGCCTACCGGAGGACATTATGGAACTTCTTACACTGCGAGGAAGGTGCTGGGTTCCAGATTCTATTGGCCGACAGTGTTTCGAGATGCTCATGAGTTGGTTAGGAGCTGTGATGCTTATTAGAGGGTAGCTAATATCTCATCCTTAATGAGATGCCCCAAAATCCTATATAGGTAGCGAAGGTTTTTGATATCAGGGGTATTGTTTCATAGGTCCGTTCCCGATGTCTCGAGGGAACCGATACATCTTCATTGCTATATATTATGTGTCGAAATGGGTGGAGGCTCGAGCCTTGCCTAAAAATGAACCGAGGGTTGTAGTGAGATTTCTTAAGAAATTGTTTGCTCGCTTTGGTACCTCACGGGCGCTTATCGATGATAGAGGTACCAACTTTTGTAACACCCAGATGGATAACGCATTGAATGCTATGGTGTCACTCACCAACTTTCAACTGCCTATCATCCACAGACGAGTGGGCAAGTGGAGAACACTAACCGGGGTATTAAGTAGATTTTGGAGAAAACTGTCGGACATAATCGAGTGGATTGGTCTGATAAGTTAGATGATGCATTATGGGCTTTCTGTACCGCATATAAGACTCCTATAGGTACTACACCTTTTAGGATGGTTTATGGGAATGCTTGTTATCTACCGGTTGAGTTGGAACACCGCGCATATTAGGTGTTGAGAGCAGTTAATCTTGATATTTTCGAGTGCGGGTAAACATCGGTTTCTCCAGTTGCATGTATTAGAGGGTTTATATACTTGGATTGGGTGCCATAATATAAAAAAACGAAAGATAGGAGTTCAAAGTGCAATTTAGGGGTTAGCCTCATAACCGGCCGGGCTATATAAACCTTAAAATCATCACTCCGTCAAATCAATTGAACTTGTGAAGGCGAAACTAGGGCAAAAGATGATCATTCCGGTTCGTTGCTTCACCTGCGGCAAGGTAACACCTTTCTTTTCTCTACAATCACAGGTTTCATCCGAACAATCTTGATTTGTTCACGAATTTGTGTTTTCAGGTCATCGGAAACAAATGGGACACGTATCTTGACCTTCTCCAATCTGATTACACTGAAGGGTGAGCTCTTGACTTCTTATGTTGTCACTTAATGAAACAGTTGTTCGATAGTAACAGAATAATTTAGGGTTTGCTGATCATTGAAACAGGACTGTTCTGTGTTTGTGTTTTTGTCTTGTGTATGGATATTTGTGGTCACCGTGCTCTTGTTTGATTTTTAAAAGATCTTTTATCCGTGTTGAAAACCATATGGAATGAATTTAGGGTTTGGGTTTAGTTTAAATGGTTCCGGGTTGTGTTTGTGTCAACCTGATGGTTTGTGGGTTGACCCGTTAACGCATTTGTTTTATGTTTTAGCATGTGTTTGATATGCAAACATGAATCGGGTCAAAGGGGGTGAGTTCGTGTAAACCCAAGAATAAACACACGTGTTCTGTTTGTTTCATGTGTCTGACCTGATTTTTGGGTTCGTATCTGGTTTGACCTGCGAACATAGTCTGTTTAGCAGCCCTATCAAACACGCTCTGCAAGAAGAAACAAGTTTGAATTGGTGCAGTCGTGTTAGGATAAATTCTTGAAAACTGCGCATTTATTATTTGAGGTATACCAGTTCAGGGTGATAAAAAGAGTGATAACTTCAAAGAAACCACATTATACTAGTCTTGAACATGTCATTATTCATAGGCTTCATAAGCTCAACTGTGTATTATGGCAAGCATTATCCCATAGATGCATACTTTTAGCTTACTTGGTCTGTACATTCTGGTAACTGGCTAGTGGCTGAGGAAATATTTTGAAATTTCAATATATGGTACACGATATTGGTTTGTGGGTTGACCCGTTTACACATTTGTAATTTGTTTTATGTTTTAGAGTGTTTTATATAATAACTGAAACTTTTTAGGTATTCTTTTATGTCAGAATCGAAAGTTTAAAAACTAATTGACATAGTTTAAGCATAATTGTTAAAAAAGAAAAATAAAGTATTAACATTCAAACATAAATTTGCTCAAACAGGTTGTGTTTGCGTAAACCCGCAAATACATGTGTTATGTTTAGCAGCCCAATTAAAAATATTATGCAAGAAACAAATTTTATCTGGTGCAGTCGTGTTAGAATAAATTTTTGTAAATATCACCTTTTTAATTGAGGCATACCATTTCAGGGTGATAAAAGAGTGATAACTTAAAAGAAACTGCATTATACTAGTCTTGAACATGCCATTGTTCATAGGTTTAATTGTGTATTTTATATTAAGCTTACTTGGTCTTACGTTTTGCCGTTTTGGTAACTGGCTAGCGGTTAAGGAAGCATTTTGAAATATCAATATTTGGTACATGAATTGTGCAGAGATGCTCTCGATGCTTTGGGGCTGGTTCGTTATTGTTGCAGAAGAATGTTGATGACTCATGTTGATCTCATTGAAAAGCTTCTCAACTACAATAGTAATTCTTATTTCATCTTTGATAGTCGATGCACAACAATCAAATACCCAGTTTTTCAGTTTTTTTTATGGGTTGGAGTGGGAGGCAGTCAGATGTTTATGTTAGTGTTAGGTGACAAATCAATGTTCATAGTTTCCTTTTATGGGGACCAGGGACCGTTCCTTCGGCCAGTTTTGACTTAAGTTTTTGGCCAAACCGTTCACTATGGCTTAAAAAAAATCATAAACCGTACCGGCTGGGTTGGGTGGGCTGACCAAACCTGCCACTTAGAGTAGTTTGACAATTTGAACCGAGTTTTATTTTTTCAAGTTTTTTAATCTGTATTAAAAAAAAACTGAAAATGATAAAGATATTCATGAGAATCATGTATACACTTAACTGCATATTTCCAAGCTTGAAAAAAATAAATAAAGCTTAATCAACTGGTTTGGTTTACAAGGATGGTCCCTATGAATCTTAAACCGTCCTTACATGTTTTAGTTTGGAAGGTTCGGTCGGTTGCACCATTTTATGAACACCCCTACCAGGAACAACCAACCATGTAAAAGGAAACTAGTAGATCATATGAAAGCTAATGACAAACAAATAGGCTGTTTAGTTTTGTTGAAAGCATTTCTTATTTTTGTTCTTTTATAAAAGCAGTAAATCTGTTCTTCTATCATTTTTAATAACCAATATGGTATTTTGTTTCAGCATTGGAGAAATCCGACACCAATTGAAGCTAGTTGAAGCTTATTGAGGATGTTTGTGGATAGTTCTCTCATGAATGAATGTTCTTCGTATGTTTGCGTTATGGATGATATCTTAAGTTAGTTATTTCACATGTAGTATGTATTTAGCAAGTAATGCCCTGAAGGTTGTTTCACCATATGACATGTTTGTTCATCTCTTTAAATTAATCACGTTGCAATAGTTTGCATGCATACCAAGTATCTTATTTGTGGATGTGATTTATGTGTGTATGTAAGCAAAGGGTGATCGGGTCAGGTCAGCTAAATGTGATTGGATGATATCTAAAGGGGCTGTTTGGCAACCTCTGACTGGTTAAGTGCTAAACCATTTGGAGGTATGAATGTGTAAGAAGCTCTGAATCAGTAAGTGTTGAACCGGTAAGGTGCTGTTTGGTTGGATCTCTGAATGCGTGTGTATAATGACTTCTTTACCCCTCTTACTTCCGGTTAATCCTAGCTGTTTTGTGCCATTTCTTTAAATAATTCAAAACACACAAAAAAAACTACATAAAGATTCGTGGATTGTTTAAAGAAAGGTAAAAACAACCGATTGTTACCCGTGGGGGAGGCTAATGGTCGTCAATTGGAGGAGAGCGGTGACTAGCGTGGCTGAAGGTCGTCGATTGGAGGAGGCTGGTGGCTAGGATGGCTAAAGGTCATCGATTGGAGGTGGTTGCGTCTGGAGGACGACGGTGGCTGTGGTGGCAACGCAAAAGGAGGAAGAAAGAGGAAGTGAGTGAGCGGCGTGATAGGAAGACGGTGGTCGTCGAGGAGGACGGTGGCTGTGGTGTGAACGCAAAAGGAGGGAGGAGGGAGGGAGTGTTAACATGTTTTTTTAGATGAAGGGTATACTTGTCATAAGTTTCATTCAAATCTCAAAAGTAGCTGAACAATTCAGATCTGAATGGTTTCATTAAGAGGTGGTTATTTGGTGAACCAAACACCCATACATCTGACTGATTTAGAGGCTTGCCTCTTAATAGAGCCATTAAAAGGTAAACAAACAGCCCCCAGGGGCGGACCTATAGCTTATTAAGGGGTGGCGTCCGCTACCCCTTGGTCGGAATCCTAGATCCGCCACTGATAGCCCCTAAGTTAGTTATTTCACATGTAGTATCTTATTTGTGGATGCGGTTTTTTAATAGTGTTATGCAGTGTTGTTGAAGGCGCAAGGCGCTTCAAATGCAAAAGTCTGAGAAAAGTAAGAAACATACATGGGAAACATAAAAAAGTAACAATATGTTAGAAGTTAATGCCAATTGTGGTTTACACGGTGAGCGAAATGTGAAACACTTCGGGTGCAAGCTATTGTCTTTGTTTTCGAGTCAATCTTCTATCTACGTTCGAATATGTTTTTAGCCTATTTTTGTCTAGTGCTGGCATTAGAAACTTGCTGAAATCTCCGAATCTAGCCATAGCTAAATCTTCTTTCTACCCACCCGTCTATTTACTCCCAAATATGCTTTTCAGGCTGTTTTATTTTTTCTAGTTTCAACGAGCTTAGATCGGTTGTTAGCCGGAATCTGGCAGGAAACTCGTCGGAATCGTGCATGGATTGCTACTTGACGTTTGGTGTTGCACCTTTGACAACTATGGTGTTATGTATACAACGATACATATAAGCTTGGAAAACTAGACAAATCGGGCGATCCAGGTGACGGGTCAATACAGGTTAGGTAAGAATGAGTTCAAGTCAAAATGGGTTCTGAACAAAATAAGCCTAGGTCAACGCATGTCGCTTTAAAAAAGTATCAAGGGCCAAAATGGATTCTTACAAAAGTGGAATCTAGTTTGTTTTTTTTTTTTAAAAAGTACAATAATAGGTTCATCTGTTATATTTTTTTAACTTGTGGGTAGTGATGACGGTGGAGATGGTGATGGCGGTAGAGGCAACAATGAGCATGTCAGTGAAGTGGTGGAGTGGCAGTGGCATGCATGTCAGTGAAGTGGAGTGGCAGTGAAGTGATGGCGTTGCCAGAGACAATGAGTAGGTGGCGAAGACAAACAATGGTAACGAGTAGTAGTAACTTATTGATACCATTTTTAAGTTAACAAGTTTTATAATAGTTTATGGTTGTCCATTCTAACACATTAACTAATTTGAACATACCCAAGTTGACCCATTGACTACTTTGGCATGGTCCAAGTAAACATATGTCGAAGAATATACAAGGTGTAGCTATTTCATACAAAAACTTAAAAAAATATTACATCTAGAAATTGGAACATCATGAGACTAAACAATTGAGTAAACTCGTTCATCAAAATAGCCATTGCCATTTTTATAAAGCATCAATTGCATCGGAAACAACAAAAACCAACTTGCGCGCGCCCTGAGTTAACTCGTATGGTCGGCATGAGATTTGGGACCATACCCCTTCAAAAGCACAACTACTCTTATCATTCCGATCGCTAAGATTATGCAAATGAACCGGACGATGACTGCCCAAAATGAAACCCGAGCCACTGGCCCTAATTCTAGAATAGTCCTAAGATCCCTACGTCACCCCCAATTTATTAAAAGGATAGCAACTAGATCATCATTTAAAGAGCATAAACTAGGGCCATCATAGCTATTAATCTCCTTGAAACTCGATACCGGATAGCAAGCGTACCTAACCGAATCAGATTCTAACACATGACATGATTTTTAGTGCACATAAGCCATAAGGAATCAACATCTGAAGTTGATGGGAATATGAGCAGAGGTGTGTTGGAAGCTGAAGTTAAAGCGGTTATGCAGTTTGTCGTAAAATGATCCGATATTATGCTCTCGAACGACAACTTTTGATTGGTGTACTATTAGTTAGATTAATATTGACAAAACAACTAATTACAAACTAGTAGCAGGTAAACGCCTAAATGGGCAACAAGCTGTGCCGCAACCCCTTTTGAATAGCAAAACCGATCCTACAACATGCGAAGGTACGAGTGAATAGTGGTTGAAATGTGTTACCTTGGTTTTGATTGAGTTGAATTGATGCGCGAATAAGCTATCATGTCATGTTCGTGTCTAGAATTTCTAGTTATCATGTCGTGTCACATATGTTTCAGAATATTTATATTTTAAATCTTTGAACTTTTAAAATTTATGTGATCTTCGACTACTCATTAGTTTATCTAAAGTTTTAAACGTTATACATATTATCTTTTCGTTAACTTTTTTTTATAATATTAACGGTTGAACATGTATAGATATGTTGGGTTTGGCAGAAGATCTTAAAAAGTTAAAATTATGTAAACGGGTGAAGCAAGCCCATCACGATAAGCAGTAGCCAAGGTATAAACGCACAGCATAAACATGGTAACACATAAGATAACCGAGAAACCCAACAACATATAGAAACTAGGAACAACTGGTAAGTATATCCGTCATCCAAACTAACTACCTGCATAACACACGGTCCATATGTTCTTTAAGGTATTATTCATAGCTAATAACTCATATTCAACCTCCTTCTCTACACAGCTACTGATCTCAGAAAGAAGCATTCTAGATCCCACCTCCAGTCTGGTGCAGCATTGCATCAATTTCATCACCTTCTTCCATCTCAAGCTGCAGCATAACAAGACAATCATCAGTCTCAAAAAGAGATTGCAGTCATTATTTTAATAACATAGCATTTGTAATCTTGGTTTAAAAATGCTTGACATTGAAGGTGTTTATGTCCCAAAAGCTGAGGCACGAGACATTGCCCTAAGTACAATCGAATCGGCTCTATTTACAACCAGGAGCTACGTCTCTCTCATTTGTTTTACATATCAGCCTCCTAAACACCATAACTTTTTACCAAAATTTTGACCCAAAAGCACATGAGACGCCGCCTCAAGCCCCTGGGGCTTTTTCCAGCTCGCCTTTTTAAACCAAGTTTGTAACCATATCAAATACATTATTATACATTTAAACAAAAAGAGTAAATTGCCATTTTAGTCCCTGAGGTTTGACCAAAATTGTCACTTTAGTCCAAATAGTTTTTTTCTTGCCATTTTAATCCAAATAGTTTTTTTCTTGCCATTTTAGTCCAAATAGTTTTTTTTGCCATTTTAGTCCCTGACTTTTGTCATTTTTTGCCCTTTTCATCCAACCCACTAACTCCATTCAAAAAATTTAGTTAACTTAGGTAAATTTTGGCCAAACCACATTTTTCTTTCTTTTTTTGCACGTGCGATGGTATGGGGATGGTGTTGTGCCGGTTTCAGTGAAGATGATGGTGATAGCTGTTGGTTTTACGATGATGGCGGCGGTGTTGGTTGATGACGTGGATGGCGGAAAAGTGGCCAATGGTGGAGGAAATGGAGGGTGGTGATGGTGGTGGGGTGGGTGGGTGGTGACGGTGCAGACAGGTGGTGGCGATGATAGAAGGTTGTGATGGGGTGGGTGGTGGTGGTGGTCGATGAAAATGGCAAAAATTGACAAAAGTCAGGGACTAAAATGGCAGAAAACAAAACTATTTGGACTAAAGTGACAATTTTAGTCAAACCTCAGGGACTAAAATGGCAATTTACTCAAACAAAAATAAAATAAAGACAGATAAACCCAACAAAAAAATTTACATATTTTGAAAGTTGAAACCCATGTTTGAAAAACAAGACCGGATTGTTTGAAATAATCAAATAAACAAGAAAAACAGTTACAGCTGATTAACAACTAATATATTACCTCATCAGGTGTCTGCTCGGCTCGAAGACGTCGCCCATCAAACAGAAAAGCAATAGAGTTCATCTCCACAGACTGCCTATCACAGTAGGCGTTCATTAACTTCTTGAGCTGGGTACTGCGTTTGATCCTGAAAAACACCTCATTCCCATCCTGCAGGAAGCAACAGATAATGAAGCCATACATTTAACAAATAACTGGATAAAAATCACGAAACTGGCCTTTGACCAGTCAAATTTGCAAAACTAGCCAATTGAAGGTCTCCCTTCCTTAGCCTTCTCACCGAAATCGAGGCTGTTGTACGACATATTTTTAATTTCATATATAGAAAATTTCATAAATCAAACACATCATTTCACTAAAGTATTAAATAAATTACACCAATTTCATATATAGAAAATTTTCAAACGGGTATAACTTTTTCATACGACATATTTTTCTAAAAAAATTACACCAATTTAAAGATAATTTTATCATCTTTAATTTGGCGTAAATTTTAAAAAAATATATATTAACGTATGAAAAAGTTATACCCATTTAAAATATCACTCTTCATCTGCTTTCAATTACGTCAATTTAACACTTACCAATTTCATAAATCAAACACATCATTTCACTAAAGTAATAAAAATCTAAATTCCTCAACAAAATCACTTAAAAAAAGGAATAATCAAAGAATACCTGACCCTTAACCTTGAGATTGATGTGAGCCGACTGATCCCCAGGCTTCTTGTCGTCTTCTTGACCTAATCCGTTTTCTCCTCCGTTACCCGACATTATTATTATTATTCTTCTGATCGAATTCTAGGGTTTATTGATGAAAAGGGTGGGTTGGTTGGTTGGTTCTGTGGCGATCAGATAAAGGCGGTTTATAAGGATTTTTAAAAAACTATATTTAAATGCAATTTGGGTTCCGTATAACTTCCTTTGAATTTTTAATCTAGACTTTTCGGATATGACAATGTTTTGGTCCACGTATCTCTTTTTTTTTTTTGAAAGGAAAACTTCATTATCCACGTATCTATTTAATATTTTGAGCGTACTTGTATGCGTTAGAGCATTCACATCCTAACCATCAAATTATGTGAGGAGGGGTTTTTATATTATAAAGGGTATAAAAAGTGGTTGTGAGTAGATGAGAGAGAAAATGTTACTGTTCATCTGTATATTTGGGGGACACTGTTCACCCGTTATAATTTTTTAATATATTTTGAAAGTGGTTGTGAGTGGAAGTGAGAGAAAAATGTAATGATAATATTATTTAATTGAAAGGAGAGAGAAAAAGTATTTGTTTTTAGTGGAAATATATTGATATAAGAGTTGTTTTTTAGTGGAATGTATGTATAATTTGATGGATTGGATGTGAGTGCTCTTATCAACTCATTATTTTTTATGTTCAGTTAGGAAAGTAGCACTAGAAAGGAAATGAGTTAAATGCTTGGTTGGTTCATGTGGTTTTTAAAAATTGCAGACTTGGTCCCAATGGTTTACTAATTACACGCGTGGTCCCTGT